>DF370742.1:0-10706 GCA_000787875.1 Solanum virginianum
GCGTCGTTTGAGGTAAAATTCGTGATCTTGCTGCTACATTTTTAATATATTATGAAAACTTTAACATGCGATTTCTTCCTCATATTAGCTCCGTTTTTGAAACGGTTTTCGCCTTTAAATTCCTTATGACTTGGGAAACATTTTCATGTATAAATTTTCATATTCCAATGGTTTTTTGGTGATGAAATTTTTGGATCTTTTTACCCTTTTCATCCGAATTAGTTAATTTTTGTGTCGTAGATTTATTATATAATTATGATGCTATATTTGAATAGATTTTGGTGAATTGGAGTGTCATAGAAAGGAAAAAACTTCAAAAGTGATATGATTCAAGACTTTATATAAGGCAAGTGAATTTATAACCTTTTGTTAAATATGTTGAACCTCGTATGCTCCAATGTGTATGCAATTGAGTGTTTTAGGGTAGAGATGAATTTATGTAGGCTTTGATTGAAATATTTTGAATTGGGTAATTATCCTATGGTGATATTATTTTTAGATGTGAATGTTGTTGAGGTTGTGATGGTATGGAGATTGAGGATATTGCAATATTTATGGTATTGAGCTACCCATTTTTGATTTGAGATGTATGATTCGTATGAGCATCTTGCATATTCTATTCCCATGAACCTAATTATTGTGCATTTGCTATGTGTTTGCTGGATGATCCAAGAAAAGAAATGCAAAGCCGAAGGAAAATGGTTCCGGCTAGTGAAAAGGAAAAGAAATGAAAAAGATGTACTATTTCGAGGGACATATACCATGCCGCGATGAATACTATATTTCGAGGGTCGTGTCGCATGCCATGATGGATACTATGATTCGAGGGTCGTGTCGCACGCCACGAAAGATACATGGTCTATGTGTGGCCCCCATGGGTTCTGACTGCGGTATGTTTATGATCAGCGGATGTGTATCACTAGGACAGATATGCATCATTATTATTTGATATTGCATAGCATTTGCATCTCACATCATTCATTTCATCTCATAATGCTCTGGCATGTTATGCTTATCTGGAGTGCTATTGAGATTGGTTATTCATTATATCATTTGACTTGTTTATATCTTTACATAATTAGTTTTGGTATTGACTTAATGACATCTGATGAATTAGCGAGAACTTGATAAATGGTAGAATTTTCCTCCATGACTTGAAAGTGGGATAATGAGAATTATACTATTATAGGCTTTGATCATAGAATTTCGGATAGTGTAATTGTGAAGGTTATGAATTATTGTATTGCAGAATAGTTGTGAGATTGTGACCCCTAGAGGCCTGATGCTATGTGATGATTATATCTACATTCTAGTAATTTTCTACATATATATAATGTGCTGAGACTTTTTTGAGTGCAGGTTTGTAGTCTGGTGATATGTGGTTGGGTGTTAAGGAGTTACGTGGTTGGGTGTTAAGTAGTTACTTAATTCTTCATTATTTTAGTTTAAGTTAGTTCCATTTGCTGGGTACCGCGTGGTATTTGGTACTCACCCCTTGCTACATTTTTGTAGGATGCGAGCCCGATCCCTCTGGTTAGACATTTCTCATTACTGGATCGAGCTTCCAGATTATTCTTAAGGTAGTTAAGTGTTAGACTGACTCACCTTGGTGGGTTAGGTGAGTGCCATCACGCCTGGATTTCAGGTCATGATATGAATGCTCATTTCCTCAATGGTGCGCCTATTGACGATCTCCTCTGCACCATAAAAATGATACAGTCCAAAGGAGACATCAGTACATGAAATGTACTGGTATGTAAAATAACTGAATGAAATAGAAACATGTAGAACAATATAGAAACAACAGCAACTCAAAATAATACTCAACCAAAATGTCAAATGTCTATCTAAAGCAAGAATGAAGAGTAGACAAGTGACTCATCAACCAATCAAATCTTGTCAATCGACTCAACTTAACTCAACTTGACTCAGAGTACTCAAGGTGAGAAATTTCCTGGGAGTTTCTCTTACCTGACAACAATCATTTATGAGCCAGTGATTGTATAATAATCCCGCTGATATTGCCACAGCCATTTCGGACTTGCCAGGTAAGGAACGCCTAGAATATAGAAGGGATCCGGACAATTAACATATGAAGTCCTATTATTTTAGGACAATAAGGTGAGGACCTATCCGACTCTAATAGAACTTAATCCATAGGATGAGAACTTATCCGACTCTAACAAAACTTAGCCTTCAAGGTGAGAACTTGTCCGACTCTAACGGAACTTAGCCCTCAAGATAAGAACTTGTTCGACTCTAATGAAACTTAGCCCACTCCTACGCTTGGCAACATAGTTAATAAGTGCGAGTTAGACTTGCTCTTACTCGTACTCATTTTGGTGCTCAATACTCCTCCCAAGACTCCATGCTCATAAGACTCCTCATCTCAACTCAATTATCTCAAATTGGCCTCGTAGAGACTCTCATTATCTCATTAACTTAAACTCTAAGTCCTCTATTGATTTCATGGACTTTAACCTATCTTAATTAACTCAATTCGCATTTAAAAACTCAAAAACTTAAAGACTCAGATCATCGTCTAGAAAAAATCATTTAGACAGAATTTAAGAACTCAAATATGAAAACTCATAGGATCATCAAGCTCAATTAACTCAATTAATACTCACATCAAGATTACCATCAACATACACATGTCAATGCTCTAGACTCCATCCCTAGGTTCATTTATGCATGCTTTCACAAATAAACATATAGGGTTTATACAATATCTCATGAAAAGTAATCAATTCAAGAAAACAAGTTTATGATGATTTATAATTTTCAAGAAAATAATCAAGAAAGTATTTCAAAAAACATATATGGGGACTCATGGAATCTCAACTCCTTTGTTACCACCTATGCGGTACATGGAAGAATAATTTCATGCTTTAATTTAGCCTTACATACATGGGGTGAAACTTTTGGACAATCAATCATCAAGAACTCTCCTCGAACTCAATTTTACGCTCATTTTCTCTCCTCTTTAGCGCTAATCTTTTTCAAGGACTTAGAATGAGGTTTAAAACCCTTTTTATGCTTAAAATGACCCATTTTGATCATGTATTAAGTCTAGGAGGGGTTTGAAAAGGTCTGGAATGCCACTCACAAAATTAAAAAAAATCCATCTCGAGAAATGGGGTCCACAATGCAGACAGTGTCAAATTTTGGGGTTTTCATAAAAAATTCTCTAAACGAGGTTTCTAATCCTATAGAAAATTTTTGGACAAAATTTTAGTGTTGATCCGCGGCAGGTGCACATCGCACACCTGTCGTGCGCTCATTCTTGAGTTTGTTTTCGCATTGAAAAATTATCTTTTGATCCGGTTGCTCTAAAAATCAACTGAGACCACTTGCTCACTCAATATTTCACGCTGATCTTATATGCGACCTCAGATTCACCATTGGAGCATGAGAAGACACGTTATGCCCACATCTCTCCTTTAGGGGTATTATGATAATTTTATCGGGTGTTGCATTATTCTTCCTGGAATCATTCGTCCTCAAATGATGAGTAAAGGTGGACACCAAGGCATGAATATAACTCAAGACTCAATGCTCAACACTCACTCAATAACTCAAATTCTCAACCCCTCATCAATCCTCGAAAAACTCTACTCAGACTCAGAAATAGATACATTAAGGGTTATTTACATAAATAATATATTATTTAACCTAAATTATGAGTTTTAGCATAATTTTAACTCTTACCAAATATATTTATAATTTTGTTACCAAAAATAGCAACGAGAAGGAGAAATTCCATTTCTCTTTAGTACTCTCTCTCTCTCTCTCTCTGCACTGACACAATTTTAATAGATTAACCTATAAACTAATTTAAATAGTGTTCAATATTTGAAATTCAGATATAATATTTTTTTGACACTATTAATAAAAATAATAATAAAAACAAAAATTGTAATACATTTTGAATTCGAAACTTCATATGTATTATAGATATTTTTTAATGCACATAGAGAATATAACTATTACAAATATTTTTGACACCATTAATAAAATAATAATAAAAACTACAATTGTAATACATTTTGAATTCGGTACTTGTTATGTATTATAAACATTTTTAATGAACGTGGATAATATAATTAATATAAATATTTTTTGACACCATTAATAAAAATAGTAATAAAAACTACAATTGTAATACATTTTGAATTCGATACTTGTTATGTATTATAGACATTTTTAATGCACGTGGAGAATATAATTAATATAAATATTTTTTGACGCCATTAATAAAAATAATAATAAAAACTAAAATTGTAATACATTTTGAATTTGATACTTCATATGTAAAATAACAAAAAATAACTATAATATGTATGTGAATTTTAAATATTTTAGTGTGATTTAATTAATTTTATATTATTAGAAAATGTATTACAATAAATAATCATAATAAATTTATTATAATGTATAATATTAAAAATGATGAGTTGAATGGGCGAAGGGAGAAAGAGAGAGATTGTTTTTCTAAAAAAGACATGCCCAACAAAGAAAATAAAGAGAAAAGAGAAGAAAGAGAAAGTGAAAGAGAAGAAGAGAAAGAAAGGGAAGGATTTTTTTGTAATTTATTGATGAAATATGCTATAAACTGTAATTAAAAAAAGTACCCTAAAAAGGGTGATATTTGATATATAATATATTATTTATATAAATATTTCCTAAACTCAGATAGACAATTCGGTTCAGATCAAGAGTAGAGATATTATCTTAGACATCCTCACTATCAGGCACGAATGGAATGTCAAAATTCAATCAATCGAATCATTTGAACACCTTGACAACTAGTCTTTCGAACTCCGGAAGGAAGTCATCAACTCTAATCGCGAATGGGACCATCGTGACGTACAAGACTCTGTAGGCACTCTCAAGCTCAACTCCCCACCTCAATTGTGCTCCTTTTCATGGCACTCTACTCCATCAATTCGAGCTCATAACTCTTATTCAAATCTCCACCAAACCACCATCACCACCTCATCTTCCATTCAAGCCTACTTTTGAACCTCAAAGTGCTATTCCTAAGATGATCATATTCATACCAGGCTAATCCTTATTACTTAGCTCTATACTTCCACAGGTGCTTTTATTAAAAGATCCCTAGTCCTCTTCACTACTTTACCACTCTTACTCGAAACCCTTATTACGAAGTCTTCAATAGTCTATCATCAATACTCGCACAATAACAACCATGCATTCAAGCCTATCACTCTAGCCATTTCAACTATGTCTTAGATTTTCCAAGGCTACTTAGCACTTCTACCTCCACTATTCAATGAACTCCCACTCAAAGACACACCAACATATTCTTATCTGGAGACACTCTAATTTACTCTTACCTATCTATTGCACGTAATAAAGTCTCATCTCCCCCTTCCCTATCTCTACCTCTATATGACACAAATACAACACCACTATCCCCATAAGGATACATTTACTCCTACTCCTCTACCCTTACTCTCAGGTTACTACTATAAACATCGCTATCTGGACCCGAAGGAACTTATCATCTCTCCCTTTAGCGAAACCCACATATATTACTTCTTCATGCAAGAATAAGCACAATTATACATTTGAAACTTATTACTCTAACTCCCACCATCTACAATGGCATAACAAGCCTAAGGCCAATTCATGCATAGGATGACATAGAAATCATTCATATTCAACTCAAACAGATCAACTATGGTACCTCTATGGTGGACCAGAAGGGTGCAATCACCGTCGGCTCACTCAATTAGGATAAACTCATTAATGAGGGAGGGTTACAAAAGATACAACACTTGAATCAAATAAATCATAGCTATAGTAGGGACTCAAACATATCAGTGACATCATCTGGCTGTGTTGGCACAGATGATTGACATGCCCAAATTTACACTCCAAAAGGTATAGTAAAGGGTCATTGATCAAATATAGAACTCAATCATAGTTGAGGTCGATCCCACAGGGAATGTAAGAGAATAAATCTATTAGCACCCGTTTTCAGATGTAATATCTATTCCTAAAAATAATACATAAAGTATATGAGGGGTTTTGGTTTTTGCAAACTAAATTATAAATTAAAGTAACAAAAGAGTACAAAGACTAGTGGATTTCAAATGATTAATGTGAAGCTAAGATTGTGTTCCCCATGACATCTAATGTGATAACCGAATCTATATCGTAAACTCATTCATGATTATGTATACAAAATCTAACAAGTTATGTACCACCAAATTCACCTTTCGGCCTTTCTTAGATTCATTTCATTCATCACTTTTCGACCCTAGAATACTCTCACCTTTTGGTCTTAAGTACTTAGACTAGGTTAAAAACCCTGAATTTCTGTCATAGAACTCTTTTCTAATCACTACATCCTTTTCAGGCATGTAATGAATACAGGCTTACCCTACTGTGGTGACTCATTAAGAAAGAAGTTAAAATGAAGAATACTATGATATATACACTAATCAATCTCGAGATTTACCCCATATTCATTTATTTTATTGATTTTTCATGGTTCCCACAACCCTAGTTGTGGGTTTAGCCTTACATATTCAAGAAAGATTGTCCATAACAATATGAAAAATTCATGATAAAGAACTTACTATTGAAGAATTAATGAATCCACGGATTACAATCTCGAATAGTACAATTGAAATCCAAGAGTTCAATGAAATTGAAAGCAAAATAGTGTTCTTCTGGTGTTCTCTGTCTCCAGCAATCCAAGACTAAGTAAAAATGGAATAAAAATAATATATATACACAAGGAAAACCTAATCTAACTAAAAATAGGAAAAGTAACGCTGATATAGATACAGGTTGTTACACGGCCCGTGAGATGCTAGATAGACTGTGAACCGATCTGTGAATCCATACCTGATCTTTAAAAATCTTGGCTCCACGTTACAGCTCCATATGTAGGGACATATGTAATGTGAGGGTCAACGGTCTGTGAGACGGACCATCTCCCTTTCATTTGACTTTTTGCCTGTTTACATGTTATCTCTCAGCATCACGGCTCATCTCACGGATCGTAGTTGATCATATGGCTCATGACAGGCCCCATCTCTTGCCACCTGCATGCTTTTTATTATTTTTAATGGTGTTGGCCATTTTCATATCACTTTAACAGCATATGACACAACCCGTGTCAATTCCCAAGACCCATGAAGGGTACCGTGGGACGTGCCTTAGGCAATTTTTCTCCAGTTCATTTCCTTAATTTCAAGCTATGCCGTGCCATGCCAAGTGTGAGGCCACAGTTTACCTCACTGTTTGTGTAGTGGTACACAAGCCGTGAAGTTACCTGTGGTCCTTCACTTGGCTCCATTTTTACTTCACTCGCCAAGACCACCTCTACATGGCATCTCATGGTCCGTGTGATGCTACACAGGCCGTGGAGGCCTCCTTGTGCCAGTACTTGATTGTTTTTTCATTAATTTTCTTATTTTTCATCCATTTCTCCATGCCTTAAATCACTTTTACTAAAAATAACAAAAACATACATCAAAACAATAAATTTGCTTAAGAACGCACAAAAACCTTTGTTTAAAGCGTTACAAGAGTCATTTTTGTATGACTCATCAATACTCTCAACTTAGAATGATTGCTTGTCCTTAAGAAATAATGACTTAAACAAACAAAGCATAAACACAAGTGCTTACTCATAACTCTAGATAACCCCACAATTTTCAACACATATGCCCCAATAATAAACTCAAGAATATGCTCACACCCCAAACGGACCCACAAAGATTAAGGTAAATGTCATACATGCATGTCAGCCCACATATGTTTGGGAATCAAGACAATCCAGTTAAATTAGCAACCAATTAATGCAAAGATCGTTCCCTTATTACAAAGAAGTCTCACTCATAACATAAGAATGTAAAATAGAGACTGGAATGTAGACACTTACTCTCACAAGTGACTTTTAGTGGACACACAAGTATCGACTATATGCTTGCCCTTATTTTTGCCACCTTTAACTCTCAAATGACCTTTCTAGGATCATATTAGGACTTTTGTAGATTGTAGCATAGGTTCGGGCTCGGGTGAGGTATATTTAAGATTAAAGTGACTAATAGGCCTCTCCAAGACACTTAATTTGACTCAGCAATATGCATTTCAGTCTCCAACTCTTATTGCCCCTATTTTTCCAACTTTCTTTAGTGCAGGGAGTGATTTTCGTGCTCATTCACTCATTTTCATTCTGTTCTTCTTCGCTCACTAGTTTTGCTAATGGTCATACCCCATTTATTTTCTCTTACTATCACTTTGTTCTTTTCCACACTCATTAATTTTTTGGTTTTCCCTACAATAGCCACCCTCAACTTGAGCTTTTGGCTTAGGTTATGGTGTATACTATCTTTCTAAAGGACCAGGGCCAGTATAAACCACCCTCAACTTAGGCTTTTGACCTAGGTGGAGGTTCACAATGTCCTTGGAGAGACAAGTGCCAAAGTAGAGATCAACAAATAGATAAGGGAAGTGAATTGGGTAATTACCAAGAAAAGGTCTATTCAGGCTCAACTTTTGGTTCAAAAGGGTCAATTTCATTTGGTTGGTCAATTTTAGGCTAAGTGATTAGTCAACAAAAATGGCCTAAGATCACATCCTAATCCATCCCTTCAATTGTGTTGGTGGGACTAACCAGGCAAGTATCTTACAACTGCGTCGACTGAATTATTCAAACAAGCTCACATACACATGGCATATCTTCTATACTAGTTAGCCCTAACCAACATAATCATGCTTTATTCATCAGGATACCAACCATACAATGCATATCTAGCTTACTAGAAATCATTCAAGTTAGGCAAGATGGGATGCATGCACATATACCTTTTTGTAACATTGTCAACTTGGGGCATTTTTTGCGAACAACACATGGGTTACCCTAGACTTCTCTGAATATTTATATCTACAAAAACATCACAACCTAAATATGTCAGTTCTACTAGATAATACACTTGAGAGAAAATAAATATGGCAAGAAAAACTCGCAAGTGGCAGGATACCCCACCCCTTCCAAAAAGATGGTGTAGTGTCCTCACTACACCCCAGCTAGAAATAAAGCACAAAAGGGAGTAAAACATACCTGGGACACCCTAGGCATCAGTCGTGCCATCGGGATCAAACCCTACGGTGGGATATCTATCATAATAGGTCATACTCGGTCCAAAGGTGCTCCCAAAAGCTCCTACCCTTGCTACGTCTTTTGCCAGCTGCTCCTTTTCCTCTTATATAGCAGTTGTGCAATGCTGGGCTCTCATGGCTTTGTGCATCTGCCTCTCCTTTTTTTTGCGATTTAGGTAGAGGACTACATCGATGGCTACAACTCTTGCCCTTGTCCTTCCTCTTGGGCTCCTTTGTAGGTGGTACAGGTGAAATAGATAGGGCGGATAGAGCACCCCATGTATCATCTAGAATAGGCACCATGAGAGAATTGAAAAGGTTCATCCAAGATTCTGGAGGTGGGGCTGGTGCGGGGGCCTTGTACTGCATAATGAGCTGTGCAATTTAGGCCTTCATGTTATTCATTGTTTGAACAATTTTCTTCATTTCTTCCCCGGACATACTCCTGAACATATTATGGAAGTATCCCTCCAAAGTATTGACATGGCCCTGCAAGATGCTGATTTGACCTAGCAGCTCAGCCCAAAGTTGCACCACAGTCTGCTATACGTGAGACTGAACCACATGATGCATCCTCTCGACTATCTGATCAACAATGACTCGTGTCTACCGCTGGTTCGCCATCACTCTAGCCAGAAACTCATAGGGAAAATATGTATACCCTTTCTGCACTAGAGGAGCTGCACTACTACCCTCGGGCTACTCAAAAGCCTCGTCTGAATGTGGGGCGGTGGTGCAACCTTCAAATGGCAAGGGTTGCTATCGGGCCGCTAAGGGAAATTTTGTCGGACCTCTAAGCATGCGTGTCTTAACCTTCATAAGAGGATTTTGGACATCTTTAATCAAGACAATGTTGACCATGCCCTTGGGAGCTATCTTTTTGTCTAGAAAATGCATGGTATGAAAACCAGCTCGTTTGCAAAGGGTAGGAGTCAGGTACGGGAAGGGCATGCCTACTCTGTCAGATAAGGCCCAGTCCCGCATTTCTATAGCAATAATGTAGCCCACATTTATTCCATACTTAGCTATTAAATATGCTACTAGAGAGGCATGTAGAGGTTGGAGCGTGTTGTTATTTCCTGTAGGCTGCAGCCTAGTCCGCACTACCGACCACCAAAACTTTTTAACAAAGGTTAGAGAAGCCTTGGCAATAAGAATCTTGGAGTTTGTAACCCAAGGCTCATCAACTCCCTTTATGGTGATCCTCTCCGCAATCTATTTCAAAAGTGAAGCTCACGAAGTCGGATCAGATAGTCGCCCCTCATCATTGATCTTCAAATGTATATCCATGAATAGTCCATCTGGAGGGGCCTGGTAATCCAGCCCAAATAGGAATTTGATGATAGTGGTCTTTGAAATATCTTCCCTTGTACCATGTACCATAACATGTGCTCGCGGGGACTTACCAGCAGCGACCTGCTTTTTCACTTTTTTAGAATAGTTTCCCTTTATGGAGTTTAATAGACTAGCAGTATAGTTAGAATAAAACTCCTCAACAATAGTGGGCTATAGTAACCAGGTGGTTGTGCCATCCAACCAAACTGATATGATTCAAACATGTA
>DF370741.1:2207-15313 GCA_000787875.1 Solanum virginianum
GATCTGGTTCCTACATGGTAACATCATGTAGGAATAGAGTATGTGTTAGTATGTTCGAATGTACTAAGTATGTAGAATACAATGCTACAAGAGATAGGCATCATAATCAAAATGCATAATAATCGGCAATAGACATCATATAACAATATTGCATGTATGATCAATGTTTAAGTAAAATATGCTTAAGTAACTCATGCTTATATAGGATAGCATATGAGTAGAAAATACCAAGCTAGATTTCTAAATGTACAACCTTTTGGTACGTTAGTGATGATGTCACCCCATCACTTAGGTGGATGAGTACTAACCCTCAACTAGGTTAGTGATAATGCTGCCCCATCACTAAAGTGGATGAGTACTAACCCTCATCTAGGTTGATGAGTACTAACCCCATCTAGGTTAGTGATGATGTCGCCCTATCACTTAGGTGGATAAGTACTAACCCTCATCTAGGTTAGTGATGATGATGCCCCGTCAATTAGGTGGATGAGTACTAGCCCTAATCTAGGTTGATGAGTACTAACCCCCATCTAGGTTAGGGATGATGCTGCCCCATCACTAGGTAGAGAAGTACAAACCCTTCACTAGGTTATCCGGGCGCTTAGACCCCCGGATTGGGCATGGTCGAGTTCTACACTTTTCATAGAATTCATCATATGGTTTTATGCAACACTTCATATAGAAATAATCATATACATAAGCGCATTTCATCATTATAACATCATTCATATTATATCTTATGATTAGGACCTTCAATTCCTAAAGAAACCATAACCTGACATTTTATCAAACACTTTGGGGGGTGTAGTGGGGGTAAAAGACCATGCAATTAAGAGATGAAATCATGCAAGAAAATCTATTGTAAAATCATTAATCAACACCTTGCAACAGCCCTAATACATTTACATCAAAACCCCTCATCAAAACTTATAATAGATCCAAGATATATAGCTCACAACATAGCAAAATAGTCACAACTTTACATAGCTTTAACATAGTTCATTAGATCTAAGATATATAGCTCACAACATAGCAACATAGTCACAACTTTACATAGCTTTAACATAATTCATAGACATGTTCATACTAGTAAATTCATTTGTAAACTCAACTTTAAATCATGCAATTTAGGAAAAAGGAAGCTTAGGTATCATGGGTGAAAGGAACCCATGAAAGAAATCCACATACCTTAGGTCTAGAGTTGCTTGGAATTGATATTGGGAAGAATAGAGGCTTGGAAATGATCTTGGAATCTAATCTTGTTCTTAGGTTTCCTGGAAATAGAATTGGGGCTTAATGGAGGCGTTTGATAGAGTTGAGAGTGTAATTGAGATGAGAATAATGAAAATGAGTCCTTAAGATTAGAGTTTTGATCTTCTACGAAGGTTAAAATAGCCTAAAAAGTCAAAAAGTGTCATTAGGATAATTAGCATTTACGAAAATTCCATTACTGAACGGATGGAAAAAATGGCAAAGTGTCATCTCACTGGAGACTTCACTGTCCGTGTCACTGGTCATGTGGAGTGCCCGAGTGAAATGCCTTAGTGAAAAAAAATGGAAGTTGGGAAACTTAGAAAAATTGATGTCTCGTCACTTTGACGGCCACTTTCACGAACCGTGTACTGGTTCATCCTATCTCACTTAGACAAGAAAATGTTTTTGGGCTCCACACTCCTCGGTGAGATGGACCCCTTCACACGATCCGTACAAGACCACACTGCCCGTATAGGTGCCTGTGGGGCTTTACTGCACAGGAGGGTCTCACGAAAACGGTCACAACTCCTTCATCCGACATTGGAATGAGGTGAAATAAAGTGCGTTGCAGAGCTAAATCAGAGGGCTATCATTTTACATATAGTGGGACAGCTAGTTCCAAATATTCAAAGAGTTATGCTAGTTTAAAATTGACCCTTGTATGAAACAACACCCAAAACTCGACTTGGAGGTAAGTCTTGCATTCGTTGAGGTACTAGGAGTCTCCCATGAATCTAATACACCCCCAACCTCACCAAATTAGGATTGAAACATGGATATACAAGAGCATAAAGTTATAGGGTTTCATAGTTTAGATGTGACATGGCGAATGGGAACCCGAAGGAACCAAAATAAGCCTCTTAACTTATCATTACACATCATTAGTCGCGAAATCACATAAAATACATAAAGAGCAAGAATAGGGATAAAGGGGCTAAGGGAACGCTTGCATAACATCATAATCAAGAGACAAAGAGTTAAATCTCATATCATGAATACATAACATGTCCAACAAACACCTCTAACACATAGATAAGGGCCAAGACAAAGCAACCGGGCTCATCCTCATAGTCAAAATAGGACATAAATAAGAATGTCTCAATACATAACAAGAGATCATAGACTAAGGTCCCCAAAGTAGAGGTCTCACCAACTAACTAGAGTAGCACCGAACTAGCTACATTGAGGAAGAGTATGATCCACTTAGGCTCCAATTCCTACATGGTGATATCATGTAGGCAAGGTTATGTGTTAGTACATTTAAATGTACTAAGTATGTAGGATGCAATGCAATAAGAGGTAGGCATCATAGTCGAAGTGCATAACAATAGACAATAGGCATAATATAACAATATGGCATATATGGTCAATGCATAAGTAAAACATGCTTAAGTAACTCATGCTCATATAGGATATCATATGTGAAGAATTGACCAAACTAGATTTCCGAAGTACAAACCCCTTCGTTGGTTAATGATGATCTCACCCCATCACCCTGGTGGTGTGGTACAAATACCTCACATGGTTGATAATAATCTCACCTTATCACCCTGGTGGCGAAGTACAAACCCTTCACATGGTTGATGAGTACCAACACCCACCTCGGTTGATGAGTACAAAACCTTACCTCAGTTATCAAGGCACTAGCCCCTTGATTGGGTATCAAGGTACCAACCCCCCCTCCCCGACAATGTTATCCAGGGTCTTAGTCCCTCAGGTCTTGGCATGGTCTAATGTAATACTTTATATATAATTTATCATATACATAAGCCCATTTCATCATCATAACATCAATCATATCATATGTCATCCTTTGGACCTTCATTTCCTCAAGAAACCATAACCGGACATTTTATCGAACACTTGGAGGGTGTGTAGTGCTAGTGTAAAACCATGCAATTCAAGAGTGAAATCATGCAAGAAAATCCTTTGTAAAACCATCAATCAACACCCTCCAACACCCTCAAGCAATATATATCAAATAGCTCATTAAATCTTACAATATATCCAAGATTTAGATCTCAAAACATGCTAAAACCACCATATATTCATGAACTCAAATCACTGTGCAGTAAATTTCTCAATATACAAACCCACATGTAAAATCAACTTTAAATCATGCAATTTCAGTAGAAAAGAGGATTGGGCATCATGGGTGAAAGGACCCAATGGTTGGAACCCACATATCTTAGCTTTGAAGAAGCTCTTGATGAAGATTGAATATGGAGGCTTGAAGCTTGAAAGAATTCCTTAGATCCGGATGAGGGTTTTGGGACTTGAATCTTGAGAGAAATATTAGTCTAAGTTTTTGTGTGAGTATTGGGGAATGTTTTGGATGATATGGGGGTGAAATAAGGCTAAGTATAGGTATATACATGTATGGGAATCCTTGGGCCTATGACCCAAAGCCTTAGACCCAAAAATAGAAAATGCACAAAAACAACACTGGGGCGCATCGCGCCCCAGATACTGAAACTGTTCCGAAAATTACATTCTTGAAATTTTGTAATTGCTAATTCTTCGCTCTTAAATCAAGGTTAGACCCTTCTCCCCCTAATTTACAATCTCTGAATAAGAATATGAAGTTGGATTTTTGATATTGATCATGAATTTTAAGATATATGGAATTTAAAATTCCAGGCATTCCGAGGGACATTTTCGGGCACTTTGTGGGGTCACTTCAATATCTCCCCCTTGGGAAAATTCGTCCTCGAATTTAAAAGAGAAATACAAGACAAGAATGGTCATAAACAAGTCAGCCCCAACAAGAATGCAACGTTACATTTAAAACACCATTTTCAAAATCTCAACATAAGTGAAAAATCATCATAAACTTGCCAACTTAAACATGAATGCATATGAATGACATAGGGGCTTAAACATAGGACTTGGATTCACATGAAGGACTTAGTCGCTATCTTAGGATTGATTAGAGTGTATGAGATACAAATATCGGTCCCATAAGACCGCTTCAGCTTCTTTGGAGACACCTTGACTTGATGATCCTTTCAAGAGGGCCTTAATAAATACCACATCCTCATTAATCAACTCCTCCACTCATCCATCCAACACCTCCACCGGGACCTTCCCCTATTCCAACTTGTCCTCCACATCACCCACAATCTTAAAGAGTGCTATAACACTAGAGTCACCAACACATCCCATCAATGTAGAAGCATGAAGAACCGGACTAACCAAACCCCTATCCATAGGCAATCCCCTAACTTATGCAACCTTACCAACTTCTCTCTTCATCCTATAAGGACTCACAACCATAACTCATTTGTCAACCTTAACCACACCTATCCTACTTGTCGCCACCAACTACCATCTCCCCCTTGTGAGACTACCTCCACTATACCACCTTTTCACCCAAAACTTCCAACTCTAATAAGGGGGATTCAAGGCCTTGCTTAATCTAGACCTCTTAACCAAAGAAGATCTGGAATCATCAAGAATGCTACACCACCATGCTCAACTTCCCTCAACCTAACTTCCAATCTAACCAACTGATGAACCCCACTAGTCTCCTCCTTGCCACCATCAACAACACATGCTAGGCTACCTAGAGCACCGATAGCAATATTAGCTTTATCAGGGAAAAATAAATGCACACTCATTTCATAATCCTTAAAGAATTCTAACCGCCTCCTTGCTATCCACAATGCACACCTATCATATTTAGCAACCAATCTCTTATCCTCTAAGACTTGCAACACTACCCCAAAATGATTCACAAGCTCTAAATAAATCAATACCTCATCTCTAGAGACCACCACAAACATATCACAGTAGGGTTTTAAGACCCTATTCAAGAAATCCATAAACAGTACCAGTGCATAAGCCAACCAAACAACTCCAACAATATTTAAAATGCTCATTCCTAGTTCAAAATGGCACTTAGGATATCACTTACCCCCATCCATACTTAAGAACAAAACCCGAACCTTAAATCAACCTTAGAGAAGTGGCTAACCGATCATAGTTGACCAAATAGATTGACCATCCTTAACCATCATATTATAACCTTAAGGGTTCTACACTCATTGGAAGCATGCTATGCAAGTAGCCCAAACCACCCCAAAACCTCCA
Source organism: Solanum virginianum (assembly GCA_000787875.1). NCBI lineage: Eukaryota > Viridiplantae > Streptophyta > Magnoliopsida > Solanales > Solanaceae > Solanum > Solanum virginianum. The sequence continues at coordinate 7,554 of DF370741.1, forward strand.
ATCCACCAAGCTAAGTTCAATCAAGATCATGAGAGAAGACTCTATGCAACAAGAGCATAGGGGAACCCTTATAGACTCCCCCCCAATCCATCGGTGCTAAGTCATCATCCCACAATAATACATATAATATATATACACATACCTTCAAGGCAATAGTCATTTTTCAATCATTTCAATGCACAATTGAGCTTAAAAGCCGAGCACCATTCATAATAATTCATACTTAGGCTCAAATGCCAAAAATCATAATTTCATAGTCATGATACTCATGCATAGGAATAACTCATTTATATACAAAATGGTGCAAGCACCCAAAATGCTCAAAGAGCCAAAATCAAAGACATATATGTGATCACAATATTATCATAACCAACACTTTATCAAAATCATACCATAAAATAAAATTGGGCTTAACCCCTAACATAATTTCTCAAGATAATCTGTGTACATGAATGCATATGCTATGAACAATGAGAAAATGACATGGGTAATTAAGACTATTTAAAATCAGCATTTGTAATATGCAATTGAAGTGAAAACATAATTAAATCCATATTTAAATCCATAGTGTAAGCAATCATGCATAAATAATTCAAAAGGGGAACATGCGTTAAACCCAAAGCAAATCCTTATATAATAGTTTAAATCACATTAAAATCATCAAATAAACACTACTCATGCATCAATCGAATTTTAGGAATCATATTATTCAAAACTCCAAATTGAAATAAGCAAAATCCATGTAGATTTTTTTGAAAATAATTTTGGGTCTCATTGATTGGAAGGAATCAAGGATCAAGCCACATACATATGAATCCTACTAGCACCAAGGAATAACACAAGAAATAGCAACTCCCGGACCTATCAAATTAGCCTAACATAGGCCTTACTTAGGGCCAACTAAGTCATAGCAGAAAGAATAGAAGAGGACCTATTCACAAACTCCAGTAATAGCCCACTAAGCCCAAGAAGTTCCTAATATCTGATGAAGTTAAGGTCTAGGCTAATCTCAAATCACCTTTGTCTTACTAAGGTCCACCTTAATACCATCACCTGGCACCGCATGACCTAGGAAGGCAACTTCTTACAACCATAATTCCTATCTCTCCTACCTAGCATCCAACCTTCTTCCTCAAACTTGTAGTACTACCCTCAAATGACTCACATGCACTACCTCATTAGGGAATGAACCATCATATCATCACTAAAACCACCATAAGCCTATTACAATAGAGGCTAAAGAATCTTATTCATGAGACTTGTAGGCATAACCGGTGAACAAATAAAACCAAAAGACACTACCCCAAAACCATAATATCGGAAAGGACATTCAAGGCTTCATCTACCACTAACAACAATTCTAATTACAACACAACTTAGGTTCAACACCTCCAATTCTCACAAGATGATAAACTGCAACCTCTTAGAGACCAATTGTGCCTTATGAAAAGAAATAAACCTACCTCCCTAGCTATTACTTAACAACCTACCACTCAAAGATGAACTCATTATGGAATCGGGATCTAACTCTATGGGTCCTACCACCTATGAAGACACAACATGCATGCAACTATTCCAGTTCTATAATGATATCAAAATCCACCATGCCAACTCCAACAAGCCACAAAGCAAGACCTAATGCAATACAAACCCGGATCAACACCTATAAACCTTCTAGCAATAATATACTCAACAAAAGGATAGAAACCAAAGGTCCGCACAACAACTTGGGCATACAAGAAGCCCCACTAGCCACCAAAAAGAATAGAAAAGAAATAGTTGCACACCAGCCTATCAATTCATACACAATAAAGCCAAGGAAACTTTAACTTATCGGTAATAGCAACAAGCATCTCATCCCCTCCATGAGCCACTTGATTAACATGACCACCTCGATCCAAAAGTCAACCACCCTTACACCCCTTCTAACAAATGAACAATCCACTAACTTGTGACTCACTTTACCATATCCAAATCAAGCACTAGTGTTCCTCCGACACGGGACACCATGGTTCTTCCCACACGTAGGGCACTTGGGATTAGTCATCCCCCCATCATCTCCTTTGCTCTTATTGTGTTTGCAAGAGTAATCCTTAACCTTATAACCCATCTCCCCATAATCTACCTCTTAACCATGCGCCATCATGGCCTCTACCATATTTTGGACACTTAGAATAAGGTACCACAATACCATAACTTCTACACTTGAGACTTTGGAACTTACCCACATTACGGGCCCTCTTGGCCTCACTACCTCCCATCTCACCACTAGAAACCTCAGGAACACACACTTGTTGATTGAGGTGAGTTGCTAATTTGGCGACCGCTTTGGGCACTTTCTATAGAGCATTGAAAATCTCTGTATTCATCATAGCACTATCCTGAGTAGCTTGAGACATATCCTATAATGTAACAGTTAAGGAATAGCAATAATCCCTAGGAGACCTAACTCCATCACAGGATACAGATCATTAAGAAGTGAAACATTTCCTAAAACGTATTATAGCCTCCTACTCATAGTTGTGGTGCACAATACAACCATGAATAAGACTTTAATCGACGAGGTGTATTGGACTCTAAGGATTTATCAACCTAGTGCTCTAATACCAAGTTTGTCATGACCCAAGCCTAGGACCTAGACATGACACGGCGAATGGGGACCCCAAACAAGCCTCTTAGCATATTGTCATACATCCTTGGTTGCGGAAGCATACAAAAGACATATACAAATAAAAGTAAGGGCAATGGGGTGGCACGACGAATGGGGAACCCAAAGGAACCCCAAACAAGCCTCTTAACTTTTTAGTACACATCATTGATCATGGAAGCATATAAAAGACATAAAGAGTAAGAATAGGGATAAAAGGACTAAGGGAAAGCTTGCATAACATCATAATCAAGAGACAAAGAGTCAAATCTCATATCATGAATACATAACATGTCCAACAAACACCTCTAATACATAGATAAGGGCCAAGATAAAGGAACCAGACTCACCCTCATAGTCAAAATAGGACATAAAGAAGAATGTCTCAATACATAAAAAGAGATCATAGACTAAGGTCCCCAAAGTGAAGGACTCACCAACTAACTTGAGTAGTACCAAACTAGCTATGTAGAGGAGGAGGATGATTAACTTGGCTCCAATTCCTACATGGTGATATCATGTAGGCAAGATTATGCGTTAGTACATTTGAATGTACTAAGTATGTAGGATACAATGCAACAAAAGATAGGCATCATAGTCGAAGTGCATAACAATAGACAATAGGCATCATATAACAATATGGTATATATGGTCAATGCATAAGTAAAACATGCTTAAGTAACTCATGCTCATATAGGATATCATATGTGAAGAATAGACTAAGTTAGATTTCCAAAGTACAAACCCCTTGGTTGGTTGATGATGATCTCACCCCCATCATCTTGGTGGTGTGGTATAAACCCCTCACATAGTTAATGATAATCTCACCTTATCACCCTGGTGGTAAAGTACAAACCCCTCATACAGTTGATGAGTACAAACCCCCACCTCGGGTGATGAGTAAAAACTCCTGCCTCGGTGGATGAGTACAAACTCCCACCTCAGTTATCAAGGCACTAGCCCCTTGATTGGTTATCAAGTTACTAACCCCCTCCCCCCCCTCCAGACAAGGTTATTTAAGAATTTAGTCCCTCCGGAATCAGGCATGGTCTAATGATATACTCTATATAGAATTTATCATATACATAAGCTCATTTCATTATCATAACATCAGTCATATCATATAGCATGCTTTAGACCTTCATTTCCTTAAGAAATTATAACCGGACATTTTATCAAATAATTGGAGGGTGTGTAGTGCTAGTGTAAAACTATGCAATTCAAGAGTGAAATCATGCAAGAAAATCTATTGTAAAACCATCAATCAACACCCTCTAACACCCTCAAGCAATATCTATCAAATAGCTCATCAAATATTACAATAGATCTAAGATTTAGATCTCAAAACATGCTAAAACAACCATACATTCATGAACTCAAATTACTATGCAGTAAATTTCTCAATATACAAACCCACATGTAAAATCAACTTTAAATCATGCAATTTAAGTATAAAAGAGGATTAGGGACCATAGGTGAAAGGACCCAATGATGGAATCCACATACCTTAGCTTTGAAGAAGCCCTTGATGAAGATTGAAAATGGAAGCTTGAAGCTTGAAAGAATTTCTTAGATCCGGATGAGGGTTTTGGGACTTGAGTCTTGAGAGAAATATTAATCTAAGTATTTGAGTGAGTATTGGGAATGTTTTGGATGATATGGGGGTGAAATAAGGCTAAGTATAGGTATATACACGTATGGGAACCCATGGGCCCAAGACCCAAAGCCTTAGACTCAAAAAAAATGCACAAAATAACACTGGGTCTCGTCGTGCCTCAGACGCAAAACTGTTTAGGAAATTGCATTCTTGAAATTTCGTAATTGCTAATTCTTCGCTCTTAAATTGGGGTTAGACCACTTCCCCCTAAGTTTGACCCCCTAAACAAGAATATGAAGTCAAATATTTGATATCATGCATGGATTTTGAGATATATAAAATTAAAATTTTGGGCATTCTGAGGCATATTTTGGAGCACTTTTTGGGGTTGTTTCATTAAAGGTATAGGATTTTGTTCTATAGGTGGTTTCATTGATTTCTAGCTCAAGTTTTTGGCATTAAGTACCTTGCAAGTAATTTAATTACTATTTTGCAAGATATTCATATATTGCCCATACTATTGTAGCACGCTCAAAAGTATTACCAATGTTAAAATCCAAGGATTTAAAATATACTAGTTTCATTTTAAACAATCATCTTAACATAACTACATTTTACTATAGAAATAAGCTCGTAGGCTCAAATTTAACTAAACAAGCCAAAACTTAAAGTTACAAACCATGGTGCCATAATTTATACTAGCCTTTCAAATTTATACATACATATGCAATAGGAGAATCATGTACATGTCCCAAAATTACTACAATATCTATACCTTACAAATTTATACATCCATATGCAACAGGAGAATCATGTACATGTCCCCAAACTACTATAATATCTATGTCTAGATACAAATGTGATCTTCTGCACAGCTCCTAAAATTTATCTTCAATGGTCATCCTAAAGCATCATCTCGGGTACTCCCTATGGTAGAAACAACTATCGCTAAGCATGAAGCTTAGTGGTGTAAAAGCTAAAAGTTGAGAACCTTAAATCCCTCAATTTACCCTTCTTAAGTCAAAGGAAAATACAACTGGAATATAGTAAATAGACCAAGTGAACAAATACATCAATAGTATTAAGTAGGATATTTAAAGATCTAAGTATCAAAGGTTCCTGGAACAATTTTTACAGGACCATCAAATATCAAGTTTCACCCAATATGTAGGTGATGTTATCACACCAAACATAATCAAATGTCAAGGAGGACCAAAGCCCTGTACCAAGAAAGGTGAAATCCCAATTATCAAGAGAACTAAGAACCATATTAAGAGTGACTTTCTAGTTCGTGCATAAAATGGACTGCTTCCATACTTAGGATGGACCAAAAATTCACAATCAAGATGGCAATTGCTCCAAATAAGAGGCATGCCAATGGTGACAAAGTCATAGTCATAAGAAGGAAAAAGTCCATAAGGATGTCAAGTGATCAGGAATTCATACAAATGGGCGAATTAAACAAGTTTCGTGCAAGTCCTAAAATATATCAACTCAACCAGATAAAATGACAAGAACATAGTTGAGATACCAAGATAACATTTAATTGTACTAGCAGGTGAAAAGGCACAAGAATAAGTTTTTACATGAACCTGAATCTTTTAGCACATAACTGACCTTACCGATTTCGAGTCGTGGATCAATACGGCATCCATTTTTTCAATCAATTTCCTTAAGATTGTACAAGAGTGTGAGCACCTTAATACTCATTTACATGCTCATTTAATATATAGCACTTTCAACAGGTAAAAATGTAACACCCCACAGATTACATGTACTAGTCCTATGCACGTGAAATATGATATGGCTTGGTCAAATTAGCGTATTTTTTTTAAAAGTGCTTAAATCTCAAATTAGAGGGTGATATGTACATCTAACGCTGAAGAGGGTTGAGTGTATAAATGTTTTAAGCCAAATTAAGGAGATCATATCCTTAAATGAAGTGAGATAAGTGAGGTACTTGTAGGACTTAGCTTAAATTAGCTAGCTAGACGGAGACGAGGCCCGATGTCGAATCTATCCAAGTACGATTATGAATAAAGTATGTGTTAAGGGTGTAACCTTAGCCATGTTTTAGCATCATAAATAGACTATATTTTCAGCCCAAGAAGAATAGAAAAAGGGTCCAAGCCCATTACAATTCATTTGATGATTTAGGCCCAACTAACTAAAGAGAAAGGGGAAAAATGGGCAACAAAGGCCCATCAATTTGCAACCCATTAAGGCCCAAGTGAAAGGGGAAAAAATGGTACATTACTAACTTGATAAAATAAGTCTAAATATTTAAGAGAAATAAAGCCAAAATTGTCTCTTTAAAAGGGCTTACAAGCAACACCTTTAAGCCACTTCAACTTGTGAAAAAAATCAGATTTTCTTAAGGCTTTCTCTCTACACTTCTTAACCTTGTAAAGCAGCCACAAGGAAATTTTTAGGGTTCTTGGAGAAGCCCTAAACCTTTATGGTAAAGGTAAGTGAGAATACTTATATGTTTTATATGGTTCTCTTATATAAAACAAGAGGATAAGCTGATGACACCCTTACTAAAATTGTTGGACAGCATGTGTTCCAAAAGTTATTGTACATTTTTCTTGTTTATTTGGAAGCTTTTCTCTTTTTGGTTGGATTGATTATGAAGGGAGACTACTTTTTTTCTTAATAACTATTGGTTCTTTAATGATATATAAAGGTTGTTGCACCATTTTTATAGTCCATGAAAGTAAGTTCTTGTGTGATATCGTAATTGTGCTCGTAATAGGAACTTGTGGAATAATTGATTAAGGACTATGGTCTCATGTCCTCCATTTATTTTGAGGACTGTTTTTGAAATATTTTAGGACTGGTTTTATGTGTATATATGGTGGGAACTATTTGGTTAAAGTTAGAACAAATTTGGAATTGTCGACGTCAAGATGTAGCGAAGGGACGTAACGTTATGCCGTTTATTTGTATGTTGCGTACAATTGTTATGTGTTATGCTTTGTAGGCTATTGTAAGACAGTTATGGCACTAAAATAGGCTACACATGATATGTATATGAGAATGTGTATTAGAAATTATGATTAGGGCCGAAAAGGTTGAAAGAATACGCTCGGGTTTATAATTATCCATTTGCTGCCCGTATGTTATTTTTTTATGAGATTGGGTTGCCAAGATCTATCTATTAGCTACTAATACTAGTGTTATCACCTACTATATTGTAGATAAATATTTAGAGGAAGGGAAGGTTATCTCAAGATAATAGCAAGATCGTACAGTGAGGTATGTAAGGCTACTCTATTTCGTATTACTTGGTATGAAATCTAGATCCCTCCTTGGCATATAAAGGCACTTACCAACTCCAACACAACTATTAACTGTGTCTCAACTCTTTCACATGTTCATATGCTGCCATACATAGTCACCTTCAAATCTGCATACATACTTGGATACCAAGATACACGTGTTCGTTCTACTAAATAAAGTTTGTCTTGTTCTACCTCCTATGCATTTCATTATTTGTGTAACCTACTCCTTTCA
>DF370740.1:0-10530 GCA_000787875.1 Solanum virginianum
TATTCATAAATAATATATAAATATTTTATTATATTTTAATGAACTTAAATATTTAACTTAACCATTTATATTTGAAAATTTTCTTGTTAGTGTTTTGGCATATAATTTTCTTGTACCCTTCCCCCATGTAGTTATTTGATTATTGAGCTTGAGTTTTTTTCCTGAAAATATTTGATATTTGGTATATAATGACTTTAGTACTACTTAACTAAATCACTTTGTTCATGTAATAATAATTCTAATACTATTGTTTAATTGAATCCACAATAATTTTCTATGGATTATTCATGTATTAGGTGCTTGTATCTCTCAAGATGTGAATGCCCTCAAAAAACTTATTACTTTTGAACCGAAAAATAACCAAAAAAAAATAATTAAATTGATAATAACCAAACCGACAGTTATTTTTTTCATTTGGTTTGGTTTGGTTTTAGAAATTTTAAAATCGACTAAATTGATTTGGTTATGATTTTAACTAATAATTGATCCAAACCGAACCATAAACACCCCTAATCATCTTAAGCAACTCGATACATCTTGACTTTTTAATATTGTATAAATTTCAAAGAAAATTTGTACTAAAATTTATTGCATAACACCTCTTGAAATATCGTGTCTGTATAGATCATATCTAGGCCGTTCTGCGGATGGGTTTTGAGATGAGGGTTCCCAGGAAACAGCCTCTCTATCTAGGTAGTGGTAAGGTCTGCGTACATCCACCCTCCCCAGACCCCACTTGTGGGATTTCACTGGGTATGTTGTTCTTGTTGTTATTTATCATAAATTATTCAATTTATAACAAGGTTCGATCTCTCTAACTGTCACGACCCAAAAATTTGGCTTGATGACACTTGCTTAATCCCACCAGAATAAGTCAATCTTAACTCAAGGGGTAATAAACATATTGCACGGAAGTAATTAACTAGAGTAGATAACTTAAGCTGAGAATTTTCATAAACTTAAATACCATCCAAGGATTGATCATCACGCTTATAAGTCACTAACAATACAAAAAATCAAAGAAATACAAGTCTAAATTGTCTTTCTTCTCGAATAGAGCAAGTACAAAAGAAATAGGAACAAGAGAGTTAGCCAGATGTCAACAGCTACCTCTCTACGTCTGTTGGAAAATCTCGAAGGATCAAAGAGAATACTATTCACTGTCCAGGCTCACAACCTACACAAGTGTAGAAGCAAGGGGTGAGTACCAAATAACCCGCGGTACCCAGCAAGTCAACAAACTAAACAAAGTAAGTTCAACAGAATACACAAACTCCTTTCATTTCATCCTACCTCTGCAACTACAACCTGCATAGAAAATCACCCACCCCAGCAACATATAATACACAGAAGATCATTATCCTACTTTCAATTCATCGGGAAATTCTACAATTTATCAAGTTCTTGCTAATTCACCAAGTGTCATTAAATCAATATCAAATTTAATTATGTAAAGATATAAACAAGTCAAATGATATAACAAATATCCAATCTCAATAGAACTCCATATAATCGTAATAAGCCAGAGCATTATGAGATGAAATGAATGTCGTGAGATGTAAAAAATGCTATGCAATGTCAAATAATAGTGATGCATGTCTGTTCTAGTGATACACATCTGCTGATCATAAACATGCCTCAGTCAGAACCTATGGGGTTCATAATGCCATAGTCTTGATACAAACTCAACAATATATCTCAAAATAGAATTTTCATCCCTTAGCCACCTTTTTCAATTTCCAGTAACATAATAATACGATAATGCCATAGTCTTGATACAAACTCAACAATATATCTCAAAATAGAATTTTCATCACTTAGCCACATTTTTCAATTTCCAGTAACATAATAATACGCCAATTCACATTTACACTTGATCACCCAATTTCTATAATATTAAAATGTTTCATACATCACATATAGAATAAAGGGAGATTTGGGAATTCTACGAGAATTACAAGGTTTAGAAAGTCCACTTGCCTTAATCAAACACAGTCAATCTAACACTTGGGACTTTCCTTTTTGAGCTGAATCCGTAGCACCACGATCTAGTCAAATAATTTATCACCATAAGATTTCAAAACTCACAATATCCATATTACTATATGTCTAGCCTAGTCCCAAAGACCAACCAATTTCGTTATTAGTTTCCAAAATTTCAAATCTAGGATTTAATCTTAAATCCTCCAAATAATATAATTCTAATTCTCACAACTTAAAGAATAATTATATTCAGTATATATAAATTCTACGCAATTGTCACTAATGCTACAACATTACACCTCATTATCCAACCATCCATATTCATTAAATATTCCCACTACCAAGTCCTTATTTCCTTTATTTATTTTGACCCATAAACAAATGTACATAATGATTTCAACTTCAACCCTTAAGGAAGAACTTTAATGATATAACATAATATACTTATGATTTAATTACTTATCTCAATATATCTTCTTTCTTCTTCTTCCTTGTTTTATGCTAACTATGATGTGTTAAGGGGATATATATAATACTCCAACCTCTTATTTCAAGAATATAATAATTGTTCTAGTGGGAATAATTATATCAAGATGGGATATTTAATTAAGGTGTTCTTCCCACTTAACATTGTCCATTATCAATTTGTAGACAATCTTTACAATAAAGCTAGTGCAAGATTTCTCAGACATTCCACTGTCCGTCATCCCAAGATATACAACCAATAAGTTTTGTCTCTCCCATCAATAATCTGTGGTTTTTTAGTCTTAGTTATCGAATAGTCCAAAATATACTAAAATTGTTATGATAGAGATATTTTAAGAAAATAACAGCACCAATTCTTAAAATATCTAACAGGTCCTTACATTATCCACCACTAAAAATCATGTTCGTCTACAAACATAAATTAAAAAAGAGTACCTGAAGTTCTGAAAAGGTGAGGGTATTTAGCATGCATGTGAGATTCTATCTCCCAAATCGCCTCTCTAGTTGGACGGTACTTCCATTGCACCTTCACGGATGCTATCTCTTTGTTTCTAAGCTTGCGAACCTGCCTATTCAAAATAGCAATAGGCTCCTCCTCAAATGACAAGTCTGGATTCAATGCCACCGAATCAAATGAAAATATGTGAGACTCTCGGAGCATGGAGACATGAAACACAGGATGTACAGATGATAAGCTAGGTGGCAAACCAAGTCTATAGGCCACCTTTCCAACTCTCTCCAGAATCTCGAATAGGCCAATAAACTGAGGGCTAAGCTTGCCCTTCTTCCCGAACCGTATCACACCTTTCATGGGTGATATTCTGAGCCATACGTGATCGCCCCTCCGTAAACTCTAAGGCTCGGGCCCTCTTATCCGCATAGCTCTTTTGTCGACTTTGGGCCGTCACTAATCTACCCTGAATCATACGAACTTGCTCCATAGCATCTCTTAGAAAGTTTGCATCTATTGAGCCCATCTTAGCAGAATCAAACTAACCAATCAGATATCTACACCATCTACCATACAAACCTCAAATGGAGCCATCTGAATACTGGAGTGATAATTAGTATAGTAGGCGTACTCTGCTAAGGGCAAGTATTGGTCCCAACGGGTACCAAAATCAATCACACACATTGTATACTTGACTTTGACTAGAATGAAATGGGCAAACTTAGTCAATCTATCCACAACCACCCAGATAGAGTCATAACCACCCACAGTAGTGTGAAAACCCACCATAAAATCCATAGTGTTTCACTCCCACTTCCATGTAGGAATGGGCATTCTCTGAAACTCACCTCCAGGTCGTTGGGTACTATCGATGGTTTATTCAAGAGATTTCTTCTATTGCAGCCCCATTGACTAGGTTGACTCAGAAGAATTTGGCCTTTCATTAGTCTGAGGAATATGAGGCGAGCTTCCAAAAGCTCAAGTCCTTGTTGACTTTGGCTCTCAATTTGACATTACCTGAGACAGGTGCGGACTTTACAGTATATTGTAATACGTCAAGAGTAGGGTTAGGTAGTGTATTGATGCAAAAGGTTAAAGTGATTTCCTATGCTTCTAGACAATTGAAGGTTCATGAGAAGAATTATCCTACCCATGACTTAGAACTAGCAGCTGTGTTATTTGTTCTAAAGTTATGGCGTCATTATTTATACGATGTACACTGTGAGGTTTTCACTGATCATAGAAGCCTTCAGTATATATTCAGTCAAAGGGATTTAAACTTGAGGCAGCGTAGGTGGATGGAGTTGCTAAAGCACTATGACTTACCTATCCTATATCATCCAGGAAAGGCGAATGTTGTGGGTGACGCCTTGAGATCCATTGTTTTAGTGGAGTTGCTAAAGCACTATGATTTAACCATCCTTTATCATCTGGGGAAGGCAAATATTGTGGCTGACGCCTTGAGTAGAAAGACTTCTAGCATGGGGAGTCTAGCCACCATTCGAGTGGAGGAACGACCTTTGGCTAGGGACGTTCAGCGTCTAGCTAATAGCCTAGTCAGGTTATAGCTTTCTGATAAGGGCGGTGTACTTGCTTTCCCTAAGGCTCGTTCTTCCTTGATGGACCAGATTCAAGAGCGTCAATTTGAGGACGAGAACTTATGCCTCATCAGAGACAAAGTGACCAGAGGAGAGGCTAAGAAAGCGGTGTTTGATCCTCATGGTGTTTTGAGAATTGGAGGTCGAGTCTGTGTGTTTAAGGTAGGTGATATATAATATTATATGCAATTGTCACTAATGCTACAACATTACACCTCATTATCCAATTATCCATATTCATTAAATATTCCCACTACCAAGTCCTTGTTTCCTTTATTTATTTTGACCCATAAACAAATATACATAATGATTTCAACTTCTACCTTTAAGGAAGAACATTAATATGATATAACATAATATACTTATGATTTAATTACTTATCTCAATATATCAAAATAAATAATAATAATAATAAGAATAAGAATAAGAATAAGAATAAGAATAATTATTATTATTATATAACTTTACATTCACGTGCAATGCACGTGCTGTAAAACTAGTTATTTAAAAAATAGTAAAATTACTCGGAAAGAATAAGAATAAGAATAAGAATAAGAATAAGAATAATTATTATTATTATATAACTTTACATTCACGTGCAATGCACGTGCTGTAAAACTAGTTATTTAAAAAATAGTAAAATTACTCGGAAAGACTATACAAACCTAAAATCTAACAAGTTTACTTATCATTAATATTTGAAATCTAATTTGCTGGAAAAATATTTTACACTAGTCACTAACTAACCACACATAAATAACATTCCTTGTACGAAATAAACTCAATAAGCTGCACAGTTTTTATCCTCGTCATTCTCCTTTTGTTGCTGAAATCATAAGAAGAACTCCGAATCTAAAAAAGCTAAAGATTATCGGTAGTTTCTATCATCCTGACTGAAATACTCTTGAGGACGTGTGAGCAAGTGTAAAAGTTATATTTTAGAATCCTGTATCTAGAGATGAATTTTATTTCTTTATTTTTTTTAATTAAAGAAATAACAACTCCTTTTATTTTATTTGTATTTTTAAAATTATATATATATATATATATATAGATAGATAGATAGATAGATAGATAGATAGATAGATAGATAGATAGATAGATAGATATAGGAGTTGTGTATTTAAACTTAATTTGCCAACGTGAGGGGTGTACTTAAGCTTAGTTCGTCAAGTTAAGTGGTGTTTTTAAGTCACAAGTAGCGCGTGAATGACACATTTTTGTGTATTAAACAGGAGGAGTGTATTTAAACTTAGTTCACTAAGTTTAGGAGTATTTTTTTAAGCCTATCAATAGTTTACGGATGAAACTAATAATTCGTGGCAAGTTCGAGAATGTTTTTTTGTACTTCTCTCATAAATTAACAATTCAAATACAAATATAATAAATTGTGTAACTTTACATTTTCAGAAGTTGACGTTATTAAGTGAACTAGTTCTGCATGCCTCTGCGGGAGCTTGATGTATGTTATGGTCTGCACAAAACCTGATATAGCACAGGCAATAAGAGTTGCCAGTATATATATGTCAAACCCGGGGAAAGAGTATTGGGAAACTGTGAAATGACTTCTAAGATACTTGAAAGGTACATCTAATACTTCATTTTGTTTTGACAATGGTAAAATTATCTTGCAGGGATTTGTCGATGCTGATTTGAGTGGTGATGTAGACTCGAGCTAGAGCACATTTGGGTACATCTGCACTTTAGGTGGTACAGCGTGAGTTGGATGTCAAAGCTTCAAAAGTGTGTGGCGCTTTCATCTACTAAGGCAGAATATATGGCAATATCTGAAGCTGAAAAAGAAATTATATGGCTAGCTGATTATTTAGAAGAGTTGGGCAAAGGGCAACAGTGGAAAACTCTCCATACAGATAGTCAGAGTGTCATACAGTTGGTGAAAAACACAATCTATCATTTGAAGACAAAACACATTAGAAAACGGTACCATTTTACTCGCAAATCAGTTGAAGATGATGATATGTGTTTGGAAAAGATAGAGGGTGCAAAAAATATATCTAGCAGACATGTTGACTAAATAGTATTTTGTATATTTCAAAAAGTTGTTATTCATTATATAGACTTGCTTACAAAAAGTGCAATAAAGGAAAAAAAAATGTAATTCAAGAAGAAAGTAACAACTTCAGGGTAAAGTTTTTTCTTAACACATGTGATACTTATTATCTGTATCAAATGAATATTATTATATGATGATACATAAGCTTGATGGATCGTTTACTACTGTGTGAAGTACGAATAAATTATTTTTTAATAAAAATTTATTACGTAATACCCCTCGAGACATCAGGTCTTTATTCACAACAAATTATTCAATTTTATAACGAGGTTCAATCTCTCTAACAAGTTGGACCATTGAATTATTATAGTTTGAAAAGTCTTCAGGAAAACAACAAGAGTGTACATTAGTACAACTTGACATATCATGTCTTTATTTTTCAAGAAATTTGACTTGTCAATCCATAGTTTCTCATCCATGGACCACAAGTACTTAAAAATCTTATGTAATTAACTATTATGCATGAAAAATAATGAACTTTTAATGATATATATATTTTAGGGCTCTAAATCATAAAAAATAAATATATATAAAAATATAATTGTTCGTAAATCGAAGTTTAAAAATCTTGCAAACATAATGTTACTTTAGTTTAATTAGTGATATATATATATATATATTACTTTAGTTTAAAAATAAATACATAACCGAACATATATAAGTCTATGCATATTTTGAAAGTATTCACCTCCTAAAATTAACCATTATGGATGAAAAATAAAAGTTAATTTCTTACATTGTCCTTTCCAATGGAGTTCGAAGATACAATTCTTTATTAATTAATTGATACTGATAATTAATACCATCAAAATCAACCCAATGCACATAGAAGTCATACGAATCTTACTTGGACTCAAACATATAAATGTTTTAAAAGAAATTAAAAGTCAAAATAAAGAGAGATGATTGTACTATAACATTATTGTAGAGCATAAAAAGAAAAATACAATATCATGTATTAAAGTTATTAGAATAAAAACTGAGACCTAGAAATATGAAAAAATAATAAGATACTAATTTTTTTTTTTAGATGTTGATTGTCATGCTTAATTAAGTATATAAAACTGAAGATGATGGAGAAGAAGGTGAGTTTGAGAAGATTACTGTAAAAACAATAATATAATAACCCATAAGCACACAACTAAACTTTAATACAAACAATGAATTGAAATGCAAATGAAAAATCGGTGAAAGAAAGAAGGATAATCATGAGATATTTATATTAATATGTGTGGATACTTCTAGAATTCTCTTATCGTCATTATTAAGACTATAGAAAAATAAAAATTAGATTAAAGTATTACATGAATTTATAATTTTATTGGAAGGTGAAAGGAAGAAATATTAAATTGACATCTTAAAGATTGACATGAATGAATTCATTTGTTAGTGAAAGATGAAATCAATTCTAAAAACTTGAATTAGATAAAATAGATATGTTAAAGAATTAATCCTCAATACGTAATATTAACTTACAAATATGATTCACAAACAATTCAATGCCATTTTGAGCAGGTTAATAGTTGCATATGTTTTTTTTTTTTTTGTGAATCTTTACTATTCACTTTATTATTTATTAAACAATGGCAAAATTATTGATATCTGTTTTGAAAATTAAAATTGAAAATACTGATTTTTCAAAAATCAACTTCTATGCATTTTGGTGTTGATTTAACCTTCCCAAAATGATGATTTAATTTTTGAAGAAGCACATTTAAGTTATTTAACTTTTCTTTTAAAATCTTCCCACTTTTAATATATGATGATATTATATGATATGATGATATGTAATAATTATTGGGAGGTAAAAAAACACTCCTTTGTTTCTTACTAATTAAATGTAAATGATTTCATTAGATATACTGATAATATCAAATTAAAATACTTAATGTGCATTGATGACAATTCAATATAATTATTTTGTTTTCATATGATAAGTTACTGCTAGTGCTATTTTGTGGACTTGAGAAGAAAAAATGGACTATTAACAATTTATTAGGGAAATTAAAGGACAAATTTGAATATTTATTATTATTTAATTGAGTTGGCGGAAGTGAGAAGAATGTAAAGGGTCACAAAATAGTAATATATATATATATATATATATGTCTGATTGGTTTTCCACCTTATTGTAAATTTATATTAAATGCATGATGCAGTTTTAATGCAAGTGCAAATTTATTATAATATTATTGTATATTGCTATAAATGGTAATAAATAAAAATGTTGCTAAAATTAATAAATATTTATTAAAACAGATCTACTTTAAGTAATTTTTCCATAATTTTAGTACGTGGTGTTCGCCTCTTCAGCCAAAATAATTTTTAAAATAGTTATTTATTATTTAGGTAAATATAGTCAGTATGTATTTTATGTATAATCAAACTATTTTTAATTTCTTAGTGTATCATAATATATATTTACTGTATAACACATGTATAAGTAATCTCACTTTTTATGACTTTTGGCAAGATATATTGTATAGTCAACGTATAAACTATAGCTATATTTATATAAAATTAATTTATTTATTATATACGACTCCTTTGACGACTGAAGTACATGAATATCACCACTCTATTGATATATATGAGTGAATTTTTTTCTATGTAAATTAATTGTACAAAGTTTGCATGTTCAAACGAACAATGTGATTTTAGGATCTTTTATTTGCTCCATCCACATGCACAGTATATAGTAAACCAGTTTTTCATTAAATAGACATAAATAATCTTCAATTGTGACAATAACTAGTAAGAATTGCTTCCATTCAATTCTCTATAAATGAAGGTTTAGTAAGTCAGTTCACTGAATTAAATTCAAATCAGATAAATAGATTATTAATATGTATAACTATTTAACCAAGAAGAAAAGTCATTTACATCCTCAAATGTGTTAAAAAATCAAATTCCACATAAGTTTTATAGCAAGTACAGCAATAGTCGCTAAAAATTAAATAGTACAACTTAAATAATACGACGAAAATTGTCTATCGAGGCCCAAATGGATCAATTGAACTTGTCTTATAAATGTTCAGTTTGGTAAAAACTAATTGAAACACTTAAAAAACAATGCACTGCAATTTACATGGAGGGATCTTTTCCAAACCCCATTAGAGCATTGTGTTAAAAGCATTGAAGCTCTACGAGCGCCCAACAAGTGGTACCTTCATTGTCTCCCTATTCCGTAGAGGTTTTCTTAGCTGCAAACATCGTTGGCAAAACATTAAAAAACAGGAATAAACTATACAATCAAACATTATATTCAAGACGAGCGAGGCTTGCTCAATTGGTGAAACCCCTCTACCTTGGTCGAGGGTTCAAGCCATGTTATAGCAATACAGCTTACCAAGCCTCATTCGTCTTGCTTAGACTCCTTTTGCCTTGAGCTAGTTGGTCGAGGGTTCACGTCACATTATAGCAATGAGGGGATCACAACTTAGCAAGCCTCACTCATTTGCCAATTATCAAAAATCTTTTGGCAAAATTATTTCATATGACAAGAACACCGAGATATCTAAAAGTGCCAATATATATATATATATATATTTAGCCTTCTATTTATATTGTTGTCATGTGTGTTGTCATGTTTTCTATTTAATTTTCACTTGAGATATTTGAAGTAAATAATTGTCATCTTAATAAATTGATTATTCACAAAATATCAATTTTTAATTTAATAAAGATAGAAAATCTACTTTTAAAATAGAAAAGACAATAAATAATAATAAGATCGAATAAACTATATACCTTTACACATAAAAATTGCAAGTTGGTTTTAAATAGAGTTAATATCTTAAATCATTCAACTTTGAGAAATTATCTATTGAGCTTTGTTTTGTTTAATAAAATCACTCAATAAGGCATATCAACAAAATAACTCAACTAAATTAATTATTGAAATAAATTTTTGACATGCCAATTTTATTTTTTATACT
>DF370739.1:1102-12269 GCA_000787875.1 Solanum virginianum
GCAACGCTCGACAAGAACCCACAATATAAAAACGCAACAATTTCATAATTATATGCCCTTCAATTCGACCACAATTTCAAGAAGGTATACACACAAGTTCTTATAATTTTTTCACTCTCATATAAGCCCACAAGAACCATATTCTATACCCACAATACATAAATACATAAAATTGCAACAATTTGCACTTATACATACATATATACCCAAGTTCAAAATTCACTTCGCAAGCTTCAATCTCAATCAAACAATTAAATATTTCTTAGTTATCCCTTCAATATAACACCATCTAAAACATTAGAACTCATTAATTAAGCTCAAGAGAAGAGAATTTGTAACTTACCTTCAAACCCTTTTCACAACTTCAACTCTTCACATACGAATATCTACGCGTTTTTTCGCCAAACCAAAGCTTCTACGACTCTTGGGGGATCCAATATACCAAGCTTTAAGCCTTAGAATTGAAGAAGAATCAAAAACCCAAAAATTTTTGACGGATCACTGTAGCAAACAGTGAATCGGGTTACTGTTCATAGGTTCTCAAATTTTTTTCTAAGTGTTGTAAAATGACTTGCCTTCCTTGCCTCGTGTATGTATATATAAAATCTCATGTGGCCTTCTTGCAACATACATGAATAAATAAAACTTTCATAAGGCCCTTCTTGTAGCTTATGTGAAGGTGTAATTATAATAATAACAAGTCATGGCATTTACAAGAAATAAATCATGGTCGATTCGGCCAAAGTAGCAGCGGTTTGTGATTGGGTGAGACCCACCTTAATGATTGAGATTCAGAGTTTTATTTGGATTACAGGTTATTATTATGGATTCGACTAGGGATTTTCCTTATTGCATCTCCATTGGCTAAGCTTACATAGAGGATTGTGGCATTTATATGGACTGATGAGTTTGAGGCAAGCTTCCAAAAGCTCAAAAAGTTATTGACCTCAGGGCCTATCCTAGCATTACCCAAGCAGGGTGTGGCCTTTATTGTTTATTGTGATGCTTCTGGTCACCAATTTTTATGGAGTGTTGATGCGAAAGGGAAGAGTTATAGCTTATGCTTTGTGACAACTAAAGGTCCATGAACAAAACTACCCTACTCATGATTTGGAGTTAGTCGCGCACGGTGGTGTTTGTTCTGAAGCTGTGGAGGCATTATCTATATAGGTGTACTGGGAGATCTTCATAGACCATCGTACCCCCAAGTATATTTTTGTCATGACCCGACCCTAATCATAATGAAGCCTATTAGATCCCACCTACAGAAAAGCCAATTACCAAACCCCAGGGTACCTATCCTAATTCTCTAGTCATAAACATAATCGGCACCGCAATATATAAACATAACCTATCCAGAACCTGGAAGTCAACTGTACAAAGCTACAATAAATATAAGGACATACCAATACATATATAACAATAACATAATAATATACAAAACAAGAGTTCTCCTAAAATGCTTGTCACTATGGTACAAGGCAATTGTCCTTTATTGTTTATTGTGATGGTTCTGGTGTCAGTTTTTGTGGAGTGTTGATGCGGAAGGGAAGAGTTATAACTTATCTTTTGTGACAACTAAAGGTCCATGAGCGAAACTACCCTACTCATGATTTGGATTTAGCCATACGTGGTGATGTTTGTTCTGAAGTTGTGGAGGTATTATCTGTATGGGTGTACTGGGAGAACTTTATAAACCACCATAGCCTCAAATATATTTTTGTCATGACCCAACCTCAATTATGATGAAGTCTGTTAGATCCCACCCACATAAAAGCCAATTATCAAACCCCAGGGTACCTATCCTAACTCTCTAGTCATAAATATAATCGACGTCGCAATATATAATCATAACTACCCAGAACCTAAAAGTCGACTATACAGAGCTACAATAGACATAAGGACATACCAATACATATATAACAACAACATAATAATATACAAAATAGCAGTTCTCCTAAAAATGCTTGTCACTACGGTACAAGGCAAATGTCATTTATTGTTTATTGTGATGCTTCTGGTGTCAGTTTTTATGGAGTGTTGATGCGGAATGAAAATGTTATAGCTTACGCTTTGTGACAACTAAAGGTCCATGAGCGAAACTACTGTACTCATGATTTGGAGTTAGCCTCGCGCGGTGGTGTTTTTTCTGAAGCTGTTGAGGCATTATCTGTATGGGTGTATTGGGAGATCTTTATAAACTATCGTAACCTCAAGTATATTTTTGTCATGACCCAAGCCTAATCATGATGAAGCTTGTTAGATCCCACCTACAGAAAAGCTAATTACCAAACTCCATGGTACCTATCCTAACTCTCTAGTCATAAACATAATCGGCACCGCAATATATAACCATAACCTACCCAAAGCCTGGAAGTCAACTGTACATAGCTACAATAGACATAAAGACATACCAATACATATATAACAACAACATAATAATGTACAAAACAGGAGTTCTCCTAAAAATACTTGTCACTATGGTATAAGGCAAATGTGTTGAGATAAAAGATAACCATAAAAAGGAAAGAGACTACGAAGTATCTGAAGCTACCGATGCTCACCAATAGTCTCCTATGAGCTCCTGAAACCCCCAGAAGTAAAAGCCCAAGGCTAGTTAATGGACCTGTTGTCACTCTCCATTTTTTCTCGCGAAAAGATGGGAACATGGACGATGTCGTGGCAATGACTCTTTTGGAATTTTGAAAGAAGATTGAAGAGTCACCCCCTGATGTTTTTAAGGTGCATTAGGACACCATTTTAACCTAAAACTAAGGGTCTAAAGCCACCAAAGATCGGGTAAGGGCTCAAGTTACCTCGAAAGGAAGGTGTTAGGCACCTTAGAGGTCCACAAAATGTGGGTCCCGATCGTACCTCATATTTTATGTAGGGGTGAAAATTACAAGCAAGGTGAATGAAATAATTAATTTTTAGACCAAATATAAGATATTAAACACATTAAAATTTTCACTTATAATCAGAACAATAAAAACAGATACCTGATTAGTTTTAAAAAGCTCATTATATTCTTATAACATTCTAAACTGACAAAGTGACATGCAACATAACAAGGCAAATATAAGAAAGGTCATAACTAAGTGAATTATAGAAAAAACTATGAAGAAAAATATTTGCTCTGTACTAAAAAGAATCACACACATCTCATTTATTATCATAATTGAAAATATATATCATTTAAAATATAGAGGCTACCAATTATCAAATCTATATCCCAAACAAAAATAACATTTAAAGACAAGTTTAGATATGAGTTTTCTAACATGTATTGCAATAAATAAGATACAAAAAATACTCAAGTCACAAAAGTTTATTAATTCAACTAATTAAAACATATTTCCAAGTTGTCAAATAAAATAAAAATTGGTAATATTAACGATAAAAGACGAAGAGACTGGCCTGGTTGCTTCCCTTAGTCAATTTCAAATAGAACACTTAAAGTATTCATGCGATATAAAAAAATTTAAAGAGAGAAAATAATTTAGTAGAGAAATAACCCATCGGTGAAAGTTCAATCCATAAATGATGGGCTGTTGAAGATTTCACAATATTCACCAATACATAATGCTCTAGTCATTCTTCATGAATAACAACATCTCGCATAAGAGAATAAATCGTTAGTAAAGGACATATGTCACCTTAATTAATTTGGTGACAAATATAACATGAGAGACTAAATAAAAAAATAAATTAATCATACATAAGTTGAAGTCAAAAGAGTGGGATCAGGATATGACAAGGCTAAAGATGGGTCTAATACGATGTTACTCCCTCTATTCCATTTTTAAGAATCAACCATTTTAGATGCCTTAAAGTAAGATTTTAAAAAAATTCATAAAGAATATCATTCAAGAGTACAAAATAAAATGATTCAATATTTTAAAAGTCATATAAAGCTTAAAATATGAATATTGTTTAATTTAATGAAAGTATATCAACAATTTAGTGTAATAGTAAGAGTTGTCAACCTTTAAGACATTTAAAAGAATGATAAATAAAACTAGAATAGGAGGGAGTAACGAGTTTTTCTTATTTTAATAAGGCTACATGCACGCTTCATCTAAGAAGTCAGTTATAGCCTGTCTATTTTTCATCATACCTGGATATCTCATGATGAGACGACTTCCATCAAACCTTGCTTCTCTTGTTGATCCTCCACTCGTTGCAATTGAATTCAAAGTAATGCTAATCAATTGTGGTAGATATGTAAAATATATAGGAATATGAGAGTGTTTATTCTTAATGCTCAACTAATCAAAAGAAAAATTAAAATACACAGATAATAAAATATTCTTGATCAAAGTGTATATATGAGCAAAACATAACTAGAAAAGATAGCAGGGTAGATAAACATGAAATTTATTGTGTAATAGTAATAAATTTATGACTTTTAAACTTTAGAATAGTGCATGTTCAAACTAAGTTATGACTTAAAAATTTTCAACTATTAGTTAAAGATAAATTTTTAACATATTTGTATATTCTTAATACAAGAATTTAAAAGAAAAACTCACAATTATTTAGAGTTCAAGACAGTACAATCAACTATCTTATTAAAATGAATTGTGCAAGCTAAAAGAAACACACACTTTTCTGTATCAATTGTAGACCTTTTCCTACATTTATGATGTCTAGTATATGTCAGTGAAAAATCATATTAAAAAAATAGGACTTAAACCATATGAGAAAGCTAAAAGTTTCCAGATTATGCACTCATTTTCCTAGTTCATAGATAAAAAAATAATAATCTATATAGCATATCATACAACATATTTATTTCTAAGACATGGATATATAATTGGGGAAGATTAAAAAATAAAATAAATAGATTACATGTCTATAATTAAAGGAAGTATGCTTTTAGTAGAATACACATTCATATTTCTAACATGATTTAAAAAAAAACTATGATAAAATTTAAAAGAAAAAAATCATTAAGCACAAAATTATTCAGTTGAATGGATACACAAGAAGCTCTATCAAATATATACTATACTTTCACCAAGCATCAAAGTAAATAAAAGGACCTAATATTATATGGGATAATTTTTCAAAAATATAAAAAACTAAAGAACTATAAATAATTAAGGTGTAAGACTAACCATTTGTCGAGTTGAAGTGATGAAAGACGTTGATGAACACTGCAAGTTAGGCCTGTTGCACGTGCTGCCTCTTAAACATGATGCCAAATAGAGGGTTCACTCCTTCACTCATCATAGTTAAACCACAAATGACATCATTCCTTCTTTTTTTTAACTTAGTGAAGAAACCCATCATCTTTGTATTTCTGCGCTGATGTCACTCCACCGCTAATATACTTGGAAATATTATGAACAACGATGTCAGCACCTAACTTCGTCGGCGACAGAACCATCGGAGCAAAATTGTTGTCCACAACCGCCGTCACACCCTTTTCGTGCACTATCCTGCTCAACTCCAGCACATTAACCACCATCAGCATCGGATTCGACACTGACTCAAAATATAGCATATTGGTTCTCCCTTCAACTATAGCTTTTTTAACCATTTCCAAATTCCTTATGTCCACAAATGACGTCGTTATGTTACAAGCCCTCGGCGAAAAATGCACGAGCAAGGTGTGGGTCCCACCATAAAGCTTCTGCGAAGCCACCACATGTCCACATGAACTGCACAGTAGTAGCATTACTGAGGATATCCCCGACATGCTAGAAGCCGTACAGTAAGCAACTTCCGTTCCCTCGAGTGCCGTCATGAGGCGTCCGAGATTGAGCACCATCAGATTGAAATGGCGGCTATAGGTGAAGAAATAACGGTCCAGACAAAGTTCTCCGGTGTATATTTGGCACATCATCTCCAGTTCCAGGTCGATGACCATGGTGGAGGCTTCACTGGATATGTTAATGCCGCCGTGTTTGCCAAATTCATGGTGAGCATTGCTAACACGACCGCTGGATCCTCCCATACAAGCGATTTCGATTGATTTTTTCAGTGACGAAAAAGGAATCTCGTGATTGTCCCACTCATCGGAACCCAATGATCTCTCCCTGTTAGAAACAACCATGTTGGTTTGGTTCAATGTATCTGCCATAGCTAAGTAGATTTTGGTGGAGAGAAATATCTTTTGGAAAATTTAACTTTTGTGTGTATTTATTATCCTTTTTGGGGTGACGATTCCACCTGAGCTTGTCTTGGCGCGTTGATTCTTTCCATCGTCATGGTTGAACTCCGATGATGTCATTTCATTGTGAAGGTGAGAGTATGTCTGCTCTCAATAATAATTAACTAATAATAAAAATAAAATAAACATGATTAAGTAGTAATGGATCCTCATCAAAGTAAGCAAATAACAAAGGAAAGAGATTGAAGAGAGAGTTGAAATAAATATGTATCTCATCTTTATATTTCTCACGATTTATAATTGCTTCAGTATCACGTCTTGGGAGGGTACCCTAGACGTAACCGACACTCAGAGACTATTGCTAGTCCCTAAGTGAACCACTTGGCCTCATCATATTCATTCATACATACATTCTACTAATTAGCGAAAGACATAAGAAAGTAAATGGGCACATCACATCTAATCTCAAAATAATATTATAAATGGAAAGACTAGTCGAAAGAAACTAGCTCAACAAGTCTTAACATCAACATTCAACTCTAGTCTATAAAGACTCTATCACTATCAAGTAGTGCCAATGATAGACTCATGGCTACCTAAATCAAAATAAAGCTAATCAAATCTAAATCTAAAGCAAGATGAAATAAATATATGAACCCTCCGAAGTAAGGGAGGCTCACCAATCAGCTGAACGTCTCAAATCCTCAATGATGCACCTATTGACGATCTCCAAATCTTGTATCTACATCATGAAATGATGTAGTCCCAGAGGGGGACGTCAGTATGTGGAGTGTACTGGTATATAAAATAGCTGAGTGAAACCAAAACAGGTAGAATAATATAGAAACAATATCAACTCAATATAGAAATCAATCAACATGTCAAATGCCTATCTAAAGAAAGAATAAAGAGTAGACAAGTGACCCATCAACTCATCAACTCATCAATAAAATCAGATTCATCTCAGAAGGAATCAACCAATCAACTCATCAATCAAATCAGACTCATCAATCAAATCAGACTCATCTCATAGGGATTTATCTCAAAGAAACTCAACTCAACTCATTTCATCCCGTCTAGACTCAAAGAGACTTATCTCAACTCAGCTCATCTCATCTCATCTCGACTCAGAGTACTCAGTTAGGAGCTTTCTGGGAGTTTCTCTTATCCAAAAACAATCACTTATCAGTCAGTGATTGTACAAAAAGCCGTCGTTGTTGCCACAACGTCCTATACTTGCCAGGTAGGGGACAAGTCAAATCCACTAGGGACCCCAACAATCTGTTAAGTCCTCTATTGTTTCAGGGACTCTATCCAGAGGGAACCACAATGAGATGTAATGGTTCTAATCTTCACCTACGTTTAGCTACGTAGTTTGATGAGTGCGAATTGAACTAACTCTTACTCTTTTGGTGCTCGATACTCCTTCCATGACTCAATGCGGCTACGTAGTTTGACAAGTGTGAATTAAACTAACTCTTACTCTTTCGGTGATCGATACTCCTCCCATGACTCAATGCTCATAAAATAATCCATTCAGTCAATACATCTCAATTGACTTATCTCACTCAGCCTTATAAAGGCTCTCGTCATACAATCAGTCTCATAGAGACTCCAACCATCTCATCAATCAACGTCTCAATCAATAACTCAAGGATTTGAACAATCATTAAGGAACAATCGAATAGACAAATTGTTAGAGTTTATTTATGGACACTCAAAGGGGTATTTTAGTACACCGGGTGTTACATTCAGGTCTTAGATTCATCCAATTTCAAAATATGTTGTTTTATAACTCGAAATAGGCAGTCCATTATCGAAACAACCGATAAATTCTTACACCTCAATATAAACTTATAAAAGAATAACATATTGTTGGTTGCACTTTAATATTTTTTATAAAATGTTCTAATTCCTATGTGGGCATTAACATTCTTGTGACCGATAGGGCATATCATCACATATAATTTACTAATGAGTATCTATATCAATGTAATCTGAATAATAAAGTAATTGAAACATTCAAATACATGAACACCTAAAATATCAACGTGAAGTTGGCTTGGAAAGAAAGAAAGTAATTCCTATCTATTTTCACTTAACTTATGCATAAATGCTTAACTGTATGATGCATTTTTTACAAAGCAATGCTAAAATAAGAATTCAAGTGAAGGAAATACAAAAATAATATAAAAGTGCTATAAATTATCATTATAATATAAAAATAAAAATAAAACCAATGTCAAGCACACTGATAGTATATCTAAACAAAGAAGAAGACAAACACGATATTAAGAATAAACCCACTTGAAGCAGTGATAAGGAAAAAGAAAAGGACCTTTTTATCAAAATGTTCCCGTTAGCAGAGACCCGAAAAACTTCGAGCATGGATATATTATGTACAACAAGAACTAGTGAAGATATTTTATGTTGACGAAATGAATTAAAACATCGAGCATGAATCCTATGTGCATGTATTATTGGTGCTTCTGAAATGATGCTGATATGGAGAGTGACGAAGCTCTCTGCAATGGAATGATGGTGTTGCGATAGTTACATGAATTATTGATAGCTGGTTTCAATGGAATTTGATGACAATGACAATATTTTTTTGTGGAGAAAAAAGTCTGAATCATGAAAGCAATGAGAAGAAGAGAAACGTTGGGGTCAAGATTCAAAATAAAGAAAAGAAAATATTTGGGGAATGATTTTTCTTTTCTTTGTTTTTTTTTTTTGAAGAAAAGATATGGGAAAGCAGGAATAATCAA
Source organism: Solanum virginianum (assembly GCA_000787875.1). Taxonomy (NCBI): domain Eukaryota; kingdom Viridiplantae; phylum Streptophyta; class Magnoliopsida; order Solanales; family Solanaceae; genus Solanum; species Solanum virginianum. Next base: position 9,989 of record DF370739.1, read on the forward strand.
AATTTGGAGTGATTTTGGGTGAAATAATATTTTTCACCAGAAAGGAAAAAGATTGTGTAGGAATTTTTCAAACAAGAAAAGATTTGACAAAAGTTTTTGAAATTTAAATGTAACTGAGGGTAAATAAAATTTCATCAAAATACATAATATTTATTGTTTCATAATATGATAGGGTTTTGTATGACTCACCCGGATAGTATAGTCCCTTAATAAGATACCTTTGGAATATCTTCTATGATTCTTCTTTTCGGTGAATCTCAGCATTCTCAACAAGAAATATCATTTCTTTCTTTGGTAGTTTTTCATAGGATTTGATATCATCGTTATCCTCTTCTTTGACAATGGAAGCAAAAGTATCTTTTTGCTTTTAAGAAGCCAAATATACTTGTAAATGTCCATATAATGGACTATCTTTTGAAACATCTTCTAGATGAATAGAAAATGATGAGGATGACGACTCACCTTCTGATATTTTTGAATTTATCAGACTTCGTCCTCCTAATTGTATGACTGGAGAACTTGAAGATTCATTGAAGATCATCGTGAGTAGAATGATGATCCACCTCTTTGGGATGATCTTATCACTTTAGCTTTTTCCTTGCCTCTTCCTGGGGCCCATGGTGGATTCATACTGCATTCATAACAATATTTATTAGTCTGACCAATAATGATCTTCTACTTATATTTCTGCATACATATCATACACATGCTTTCTTTCTGCTTCATGATCAATAATTTCTTCATAATCAAATATAGAAATATAAGATTCTATAAGGTCATCAATAATGTTGACGACAATCTTATTAAGTATCACTTCTTTTAGGTCTTTGCATAGTGATAGTATTTGTAGAGTTGCATAGTGATAGTATTTGCAGAGTAGCATATAATGTTTCATTATCAATATATTTTGTGTAAGCATTTATAATGTCAAATATTCCTTAGATAAATAGTCAGGAAGGGAATTATCAATTCCCTTTTTATATTGAATTTCGAAATCAAAAGGGGCTAATTGAGCTTATCATCTTGCAAATATTAATTTAGAGGCATCATGTTTAAAATCTTTATCAAACATATATTTAACAAATCAAGCATCAGTTTTTATCAAAAATTTCAGAGCATATGAATTAGCTTGATATTTTAAAACACATTTAACAATGACCAACATTTCATGAGTCACAGTAGCATATTTTTTCTGGGCTTTAGTCCATTTTTTCGAGTGAAATCTTATCAAGTATTCACTCTTATTATGTGGACTAACATGCTTTAGTATTCCACCAAAATCGATATTAGAAGTATCAATCTCAATAATTTTTTGCCAATTTGGGTTGGCAAGAGTCAAACATGGAAGAGTTTTAACCCTTTGCTTAATCTATTGAATCAAAGAAGTATATTTCTCCGTCCATGAGCCTTTACAACCCTTTCTTAGTCTGTGATATAATGGGGCTAAATCACGAGATAAATTTTTATAAAAAAGAAAAATATAATTAAGACTTCCTAAGAATTTTTTGAAGCTGAGTCCTGTTAGTTCTAACATCAGGAGACTTTGAAGCAAAATCAATAGCTTGTTGAATAGGAGTAATCTTCCCTTGATAAATATTATGTCCTAAGAATCTTACTTCAATTTAAAATAAACTTATTTTTGATTTTGATATCACCAAACCATTTTGAATTACAATTTTCTTGAAAATATCAAGGTGCTTAACATGCAACTCAAATGTTTTAGAAAATACTAAAATATCATCAATATAAATAATGATGAAATACATATAAAGATTGAAAATATCATTCATAATTTTCTGAAATTCAGAAGAAACATTTTTTAAATCAAAAGGCGTAACATTCCATTCGTATTATCTAAATGAAACATTAAAAGTAGTCCTAGAAGTATGCTCTTTAAAAGTTTGAATCTACCAATATTCAGATTTTAAATCAAATTTTGAAAATATATTGACATCATAAAGTCGAGATAATAAATCATTTTTATTTGGAATAGGATATCTAATCCATTTTAAATGCTTATTCAATGGTTTGTAATTTATTGGGAACTCTTCATTTTTTTCTGCTGCATTATTAACATAGAAAATATTACAAGACCTAGGAGATTTAGAAGGCTTTATCAATTCCTTTTGTAACAAGTTATCAATTTCCTTTTTGCAGAATTCAACTAATTCGGCATTTATTTGACAAGGTCGAGACTTTGTAGGAATATTATCCTCAAAAAAATTATCCTCATAAGGAAGTGTAACAATATGCTTTTTTCTATTCCAAAAAGCACTGGGAT
>DF370738.1:393-12270 GCA_000787875.1 Solanum virginianum
AACTCTGCCGAAATTTTTATAAAATGAATAGTAACCTTTTGTTGGAATCTGATTCAGTTATGTTGTCTGGGTGCCCCCATCGGGTACCAGTCACTGTCCATAGGTTGGGTCGTGACACAAAATACATTCTTGGTGAGCGCGACTCGATCATCCGAGCTTTCGAGGAAACATGTTCGGCAGGCGTGACTCGATAATCCAAGCGGTCCAACTTTCGCACGATATGCATTTGCTCTATATTTGAACTTATTTGTTATACGTCGTTCGTTCTGATAATTAAGTATTTTGAGATTCCAAGTATGCATTCGATTATTGTACATTTTGCCTTGGTTGTTAATTTGCACAACACTTCTTTATTTTGTATTATGTCCATTTGAGGGTACGACGGGACCCTGTCCTGTCTTTTGATTTCGTTGGTTTGTATAGAGGTCTATGGATACCTGTGAGTATAGGATTCTGGTAGTTTGTATTATTCTATGTGTATATGATGTATGTTGGGCGGTTTAACCGCAACGGTGACCTTGTCGGCCCGCGTATATATATATGGTTGTGATATTTGCTGGGACTTTCTGTATGCAGGTGGGTAGTCAGTGAAACAGAGGAAACTCTGCCGAAATTTCTATAAATAAGTTAGTATTACAATTGGGGTTGGTTTAGTAGGTGTGTCTGGGTGCCCCGTACGGCACTAGTCACGGCCCACGGGGTTGGGTCGTGACATAGACTTACAAACTTCATATATCTAGAGGACCCTAAGGGAATAACTTGTCCTAATAATACCCAAATATGATTTTGGACTTACAAACTTCATATATCTAGACTTTATTAATTTATCTCTTTTCTTTGACATATGATGATTAGCTTATTTTTATTTCATTTCATTCATATAATACCTTACTCATAGTAATTCAATTTAATTTATTTATTTTCAATCCCATAAATTCAATTCATCCTTCATTTAAAGTTTGTACACGAACTTCAAATTAATTACTTGTACACAAAATTTAAATCGTCTACCTATTACATGACAGTGTTCCACATAGGTTGTGTCATGAAATTTTTTATAGTAAATTCAAATTAATTGGTGCGCTAAAATAGATATTAAATGCCACTACAAGGGAAAAAAAAGTTTAGAAAACGTGTTTTAAGTTGTCTTTTTGTTATGCCTTGGCCAATTTGTTTAGGATGAAAAAAGAAAAAGATGAAAAAAAAGATATTTGTTAGAATACCTATTGTTCTCCACTTTGAACCTCAAATTAAACTAAAATAAAACATTTATTGATATAGGTGTAATAATAACCCCTCTTGCAATTTATTCTCAGTGCTATGGTAGGGGCAAGACTAGCTTTCCCTAATTAAAAAGTGAGTAGAATAATAGTATAGTAATAATAACCCCTCTTGTAATTTATTCTCAGTGCTATGTAGGGGCAAGACTAGCTTTCCATAATTAAAAAGTGAGTAGAATAATAGTATAAGTAGTTAAATGTATGACTTTATTTAAAAGGAAAAAAATAGTATATAAAGCATCTTGTATTCACGTAGGATTCAGGGAAGGGTCGCATCTCAAAAGGTGTGACGCAGGTAATCTATCCTAATGCAAGTTTAATGATTGACTAACTACTTTCACTACTCAAATACAATTTTACCGTTATTCCAGGCTCCTTTCAAATATATGAGTTTTTTTTTTTTTAAATTACATAAAGCATCTTGTATTCACATAGGGTTCGGCGAAGAGTCGCATCTCAAGAGGTGTGATATAGACAACCTATCCTAATGCAAGCATTAATAACTGACTAACTACTTTCACTACTCAAATACAATTTCATCGTTATTTCAGGCTCCTCTCAAAAGGTGTGATGTAGACAATCTATCCTAATGCAAGCATTAATAGCTAATTTATTACTTTCACTATTAAAATACAATTTTACCATTACTCTAGGCTCCCCTTCAAATATATAAGTTTATTTTTTTTAAAAAATAATACATAAAGCATCATGTATTCACGTAAAATTCGAAAAAAAGTTGCATTTTAAAAGGTATGATGTAGATAATCTATCTTAATACAAATATTAATAAATATAAACTAACTACTTTCACTATTCCAATATAATTTTACTATTACCCCACGCTCCCCTTCAAATGTATGAGTTTATGTAAAACAAAGTTCTCATTACACTCAAAGTAAAAAAGAAAAAAAGGTGATAAAATTAAAATAGTAGTAGTGAAAATGGAAAAGTAAAAGAATACCATGACATTAGCATAAAAATTGAACATTCCCCCTCCCTATAACCCTAGTGAAAGCGTTTTAAAAGCCAATATTCTTGCATGTTAGCAGATGGTCAGTAAGATAGTCTCCATCAGCAATCTGCGATGCCTCTTTGTATTTAGAAGAGTTTGGGAGTCTTTATTTTTTTATATTTATTTTAATTAAGGTATCCATAAGCCTACTCTGGTGCCTTATTCAGAGTCAGTACTTTAGAAACTTTATAGACTAGAAAGATATTGTTCAAGTTATTTCTTTGAAGTTGTTTGAAAGATTTTGAGTTAAGTTGTAAACATTATTATTTTATCTTTAAGTTCCTGAATTTTGAGCTCATTCTAATTCATTATGATATTACTGTCTTCCACTAAGTAAGTTAGCCATGCAAAGACCAGAAATGATTTTCGAGTGTCGGCCACGTCCAGGGTATAGACTTGAAGCGTGACAACAATTTCTTCTAATCAAACATCCGAACACATAATAAAATATTCTTATTAGACATTTTCTCGATTCAATAAAATTGTTACATGCATAAATAACTCAATACAATATAATATAGTATAATATAATCTATTAAAAAATGATATGTAACAATCAACCAAACAAGGTGTATCTTATCATGAGTAAAATAATGAAGCTTCCTTAATCTAATATTGCTGATAAAATAAATTGTTAGTAACTTCTTTAATCTTTTGCCAATACTAAACAACATCCTCGTGGCTGAAATTTGATAGTATCTATAACTTAAACAACTAATACAGTAACTTCTTTAAACTTTTTTCAATTATATTAAGTAGTACTTTGAGATTAAATTAAAATTCCGATAAAAGAAAAGGGTCTATATATTTATATAGATTCTCCCTACCTGATAATTTCATAAATATATATAGAGAAAGATGCAAGTAGACATGTGTGCTTTGTCTCATAAGCCTTTACTATGCGCTGAATAGGGGAAGGGTCAGACTAAAAGGAGCTATTAGTAGACTTACTCAACAATTCTACAATTACAAGACAAGAAAGGGAAGCCCGTTATGATAATCCCTCACTATGCGCACTATCTAGGGAAGGACTGGAACAACAATGCTTATTGTACGTACTATTACCCAACCTTTCTACAATTACAAGACTAGGTGCTCATAAAATTAAGTTGGAGTTGGAGTGGTGGTTGTCTCAAACAAACATTAGTTTTGTTATTTCTATATAGATGCATTAATGAATAAGGTTAATTGCAACTGTAATGCTGGTATGGTTGAATCAGAATGGCAATTATGCAATAATAATTCTTTGTGATGGTAGAATATAAAGTGTTGTTTAGTCAAGGGAAGTAAAATATGCGTTGTCTTCTTTTCCTCCACTAAGGTTTTGTTCCTCTGAGTTTTTTCAACAAGATTTTTAACGAGACAACAAATAAAATGTTTACAAGATATATGTATTTTTTTCTCTTCACCAAAATTCTTTATCGCTGATTTTTTTCTTTAAAAAGATTTTAACGAGCCACCTCATATATGGATATCTAAAGAGAAGTAATTATGAAATAATAGAATTATGGTGGATGCTCATAACTCCCAAGAAGTTGTTACTCCCATTATCCCTCATGACGTATACACTTTCTTTTATATAATTACTTTTAGCTTAGTTTTGTAATATCTCCTCTTTAATTATTTGAACTCATAAATGAAACATCCCTCTCTTTATGCTTCATCTTTTACTAGGAATTTCCTTAGCTACATAGTAGGATGGGATAAATAGGATTCATCCATCTTAATTAAATGTCTCGATAGATTTATATCTTTACAATAAAAGAAATTTTGATAGAAAGCAAGCATTTCCCGCTTCCCCTTTAACAATAGGTGGTTCTCCTCTTCGTTAAAGGCCTTATGTGGTGCAAACTGATGGCTATTGCAGAAGTAGAGAATTTTGAGACCATCATTTAAGTTATAGATGCGGTTTATAAAAAATCATAAATTTAGCCATTTTAAAATTAATTTTAAACTACATACGATCAATTTTTGAAATTAGGCTCTGATGACATATCCAAAATTTGACATTTGCTTGTGCAAACTAAGTTTAGACATTTTTATGTATGAATTTTGTCAAACTCACATATTTAGACTTACAAACTTCATATATCTAGACTTTATTAATTTATCTCTTTTCTTTCACATATGATGATTAGCTTATTTTTATTTCATTTCATTCATATAATACCTTACTCATAGTAATTCAATTTAATTTAATTTATTTTCAATCCCATAAATTCAATTCATCCTTCATTTAAAGTTTGTACACGAACTTCAAATTAATTACTTGTACACAATTTAAATCACCATATACCTATTACATGACAGTGTCCCACATAGGTTGTGTCATGAAATTTTTTATTGTAAATTCAAATTAATTGATGCGCTAAAAAAGATATTAAATGCCACTACAAGGGAAAAAAAGGTTTAGAAAACGTGTTTTAAGTTGTCTTTTTGTTATGCCTTGGCCAATTTGTTTAGGATGAAAAAAGAAAAAGATGAAAAAAGAAAAAGATATTTGTTAGAATACCTATTGTTCTCCACTTTGAACCTCAAATTAAACTAAAATAAAACATTTATTGATATAGGTATAATAATAACCCCTCTTGCAATTTATTCTCAGTGCTATGGTAGGGGCAAGACTAGCTTTCCCTAATTAAAAAGTGAGTAGAATAATAGTATAAGTAGTTAAATGTATGAGTTTATTTAAAAAGAAAAAAAATAGTATAGCATCTCAAAAGGTGTGATGTAGGCAATCTATCCTAATGGAAGTTTAATGATTGACTAACTACTTTCACTACTCAAATACAATTTTACCGTTACTCTAGGCTCCTCTTCAAATATATGAGTTTTTTATTTTTTTTTTAAATTACATAAAGCATCTTGTATTCACGTAGGGTTCGGTGAAGAGTCGCATCTCAAGAGGTGTGATATAGACAACCTATCCTAATGCAAGCATTAATAACTGACTAACTACTTTCACTACTCAAATACAATTTTACCCTTATTCCTGGCTCCTCTCAAGAGGTGTGATATAGACAACCTATCCTAATGCAAGCATTAATAACTGACTAACTACTTTCACTACTCAAATACAATTTTACCCTTATTCCTGGCTCCTCTCAAGAGGTGTGATGTAGACAACCTATCCTAATGCAAGCATTAATAGCTAATTTACTATTTTTACTACTCAAATACAATTTTAACAATACTCCAGGCTCCCCTTCAAATATATAAGTTTATATTTTTTTAAAAATAGTACATAAAGCATCTTGTATTCACGTAGGGTTCGGAAAAGAGTCGCATCTTAAGAGGTGTGATGTAAGCAATCTATTTTAATACAAATATTAATAAATATTAACTAACTACTTTCACTATTCCAATACAATTTTACTGTTACCCCATGCTCCCCTTCAAATGTATGAGTTTATGTAAAACAAAGTTCTCATTACATTCAAAGTAAAAAGAAAAAAAGGTGATAAAATTAAAATAGTAGTAGTGAAAATGGAAAAGTAAAAAAATACCATGATATTAGCATAAAAATTGAATATCCCCCCCCCCCCTATAACCCTAGTGAAAGCTTTTTAAAAGCCAATATTCTTGCATGTTAGTATAGGTTGAAATTCTTGTTCTTTTTTTCCTTTTTTTAAAACAAAGGCAGCAATTAATTTGAATTTTTTTTACATAAATCATATCAATCGAGGAAATGAGATCTTACTAATTGCATCATGAACAGTTAATATGATACGAAATTGTTATTCTAATCTGTAAATTAAACGAAATAAATACCAACTATGTAATTGCATCACTTTTTACTAAATATGTAATTAATTGCATGTTATGAAATTGGAGTTATATTTAAACATCTAATTAGCTAAAACTAATTAATCCTTTTCAAGTTAATTTGACACATTTTGTGATTCTTTGTTGTACAAGAATCCTACTTATCCTCAACATTTGCAGCTTAATTCTAACTCTGTTGGTGTGATCATGAGCTCGTTGATATTTTTTAAAATTAGTCAATTTATGATACATTCTCGTAATACAGCTCTAATTTGATTGGGTTCGAGGCATAGTATAATAAAATAGATGTTGTAGCATTTGCAGCTTAATTATATTCTATCATCATACGAAAGCAAATTGGTTGTTGAAACTACTCAATCATATATAATATATTTTCATAAGATCCAAAAAATTAAAAAAGAAGAATTAGCAAATCATTTTTTTCTTTTTGTTTTAACTTTCTTCCAAGGGAAACCCCCCCCCCCCTCCCCAATTAGCCATATCCACCTTGAAGTTAATAGTGTTGGCTGAGGGAGGAACTACTATGTACAGTGCTAATCCTTTTATCGTTCTAAAGTTTCACTGTTGTTTGTTGGAGGGAAGATTGATGCAGACAAAAATAAAACTCTTTTTGCAAGGCTAAAGAGAAGCATGGCAAGTAATAGCACGCCAGTATCTCATGTTAAAACATTTTGTAACTATAATGATAAATCGCCTCCTTTGAGTTGGGTTGTACTAGCAGGACCATGGCTCCGCAATGATTTTATACTGATGCATATTATTAAATAATATAATATCTCCAAGTTTACCAAAAAAAAAACTTTCTTCCAATATGTTTACAAAATGTATAAAGAGATCTTAAAAAAATTGTAAAATGGATGTATAGACCATGCATGATCAAGCTCTTTAATTTCTAGAAATAAGTCTAAACTGAATACTACAAATATTAATTTATTTCACTAATATTACAAACTTAATCCCAAATGAAGATCCAAAGTTTTTTGTTTAGTAGATGAATTATCCAAATTAGTTGATGGATAATTACTTCCTCCATGTGTAAGAGTAAATGTACAATTAGAATCTTGATGAAATGGCCACTTTCCTCCTCCTAATGAGATTTGATAATCTTGATTATCAAAACCAATTTGGGATTCTTCATAAACTGTAAATTGAGGATCATAAAATTGATAATTAATAATATTATTATTGTTGTTGAAATTTTGATGATGAAAAGGTTGAAGATAACAACTTAAGCTTGCTCTTCTTGCTTGAAGTTGTAGCCTTTTTTTCCTCATTCTTTCCTTTTTGTGAGCATTTTGATGACCTCCCAAAGCTTGAGAATTTGCAAATTGTTTTAAACAATACTGACACTCAAATTTCTTCATTATTTCCTCATGATTTGATATTTTTTCTTGATGATCTCTAATATTTCCTGATGAAACTGTGGAAGTTGATGATGAATTTACACTTTCTTGATCTTCTTTTGATGAATTAATATTTTGGACTATTTTTGGAGATTTTTTGGGATCAATAAGCTCAAAACCAAATATTTTGACCCTCTTGTTGTTGATGGGGGTGTTGTTTTCTACACATGATTTGGAAGAGGATTCATAACAATTTTCTCCATTAATATTGGATGATGGAGAACATTGAAAAGTACTTGAGACCACATCTTTGGCCATGTTAATTTTTTTACTTGAGAAAATGAATGGATTTGAAAGAGAGAATAAAAAAAGAATAGAAGAAAAGATGATGTTTTGTGTGTGACTTATGATGGACAAATTTGTGTTTTGCATACTCTTCCTTATATAGTAATTTCAAGGGTTTCTTGACTAGTATACAACTCATGTATCCACTGTATAAAGAATTCTTACATAGTTTAATTTATTATAAAATATTAGTTAATAGTATTATAAAAAAATTTACTGATTTCTGATATATAGCATGTCGATAGGGAATAATTTATTTATAATTATATTATAAATTATTTGAATGAGAAAATTACTAATTTTCGATAAATATTTCATCAACAGGAATAATTATACTGAGGGACGCTTCACTTAAAATAATTAATAAAAAAAATAGCTTTCATTGTATAGGCAGGTATAGTCTGTGTACATTTATGTATCTTAATATATATTTAGTGTATATAACATTGTATGGTAGTATATACTTTCTATAACTTTTGACAAACTGTATTATATAGTTTTGTTGGGTGGGGCTACTTTTTATGTAAATAAAATATGGATTATATTTGTTATAAATTAATTAAAAAAATTATATATATGAAATTCCCTCAAAATTAATTACTTATAATTATCTGATTATATAGATATTCTTTTATATTTGTGTAAAGAACTTAAATTCTTTTGACTATGCAATGCAACTACTTTGCTTTTTTATAAATAAAAAAATGGCACAGGGCATAAATGTAGCAAATAGTCAATATTAAAGAAAGAGAGAGGGAAAAAGAATAGTCATATTAGGAAGCTATCTCTCATGCAATATAAACAAATCTTATTAAATATTAGTGCATTAGATACACCATAAACTTTTCCAACCAAAGAGGATTCAGTGTGTATGATTAAAGACTAAAATAATCTTTTATTCTTACTTTTAAAACAAAAAATAGAATTAAAAAACATGCAATTATAGTACCACTTGATTACTTAAAATATACAAATATTCCATGCTTGAAGAGAGGAGAATGTTTTAAATATTGCAAATGAAAATTAAAACAAACAAAAGTCAAAGAAAGATAGAGGATGTAATCACCTGGAAGGACTCAACAAATCTATCACTGTACTTAAAAGGCTTATTTATCACTTGTTTTATTTATATTGACCAATTGGTTAGTGGATTCATGTATCATTATCTACCAAAGCTTATAAAATATTACAAATTCCAAATTCATCTACTTTTTATTTATTTTTAATGAGACATTTTAGATTTGAGCCTTAAATGTTGAAAATCGTGTTTATTGAAGTCTTAGAAAATATTTTAGGACTCCCTCCTCCCTTAAAAGATAGATTTTTTTTTTATGTGAATTTGAATTTAGTCGGTTCAAGATTGATGAGTGAAGTCTTAGAAGTTTCTAATTCAAAGTCTAAATATTAAAATTATCTTTACTAGAAAGTACTTTACTCTTTTAATATGAGATTTATCTAGATTTAATTATTCATATGCTAATATGAGTATCCAAGGGCGGAGCTACCACTTGGTTAGGGGATTTTGGCAAAAATTTATGTTATTTATATATGGTTAAAATAAATTTTTATGACTATATAGTAGATGTCGCACCCCTTTCAATTAGTTCATATGTCTAATTCTTCAAATTTTGAATCCTCTTAGAAAAAATTCGAGCTCTGTCACTGTGAGTATCGGACCAGATTAGAAATTTAAAATAATTGAAATTACATTGAGTTGAATAAACATCTGTGGGTGACTAGTCCCATCTACTACAGAACTCTTAATTATGTTCATGCACTACTAAACTGTAGAGTTGTGATTATTCAGCACTTAAATGAAGGTTCTTTGCAATTATCCAAACTCCTATTCACTAAAATATTTATAAATAAATAGTTTAATCTTGACCATGTCAAAAGGGATGTAATTAAAAAAATAATTATGGGAGATTAGTTGCTAAACAAAGGAATATTAAGGAAAGTGGTTGATGAGGTAAGCATATATACTAATTAGGGTCTTCCATCAGATCTGAGCATATCTTCTTAGAGAAAACAAACCATATTAATTTATTTGTTTAAGGTGAATCAAGTCATCATATAATATCATTCGAAAAAAAATTAAAAAATATATACTTAAAATTATTAAAAGAAAGTCTTGGAAGAATGTTAAAGTTATCTTTGTATAATTTATAAATCACAAGTTTGAATCGTGAAAGCAATACTATAATTTGCATTATGATAGGTTGTCTATATTATACCTCTGAAGTTATGGCTTTTTCCCGAATTCTGCTAATTAACACAATATACTTTGTGCTTCACACTAGTCCTTAATTATTCTCCTCTCTTTTTATAGATCACAGGTTCAAATCATGAAAGCAAATACTTTAATTTGCATTATGATAGATTGTCTACGTTATATCCTTTAAGGTGTGATCTTTTTCCAAATTTTGCTAACGCGATATATTTTATGCACCAGACTAGCTTTTGTATACTATATTATATTATATATATTAAGCAAAGGCATTTGTGTTGACAGTTGTTCCCTTTGGATTGGGACCCATAAATTGTAACTTTGTGGGACATGTTAGAAACTATTAGATTTTGTGTGTTTATTCCATGTGTTACAAGATCTTTCATTGGTGAATATGAATTAGTCCACCAATCAATCTTTTCATTCTCATCAATTCCCACTCCTTTTTCTTCATCTTCAATTCTCTTTATGAGTCTTTTACTTTTATTTTTTTTAAATAAGTTTGGTGTCCAAAATATTTCGTGCACACTTTGACTATTTTGTATATTTTTGTTATCTCACTAATATAAATAGAGTACGTTTGTTTGTTAAAACTTAAGCGGGCAAAATTCATATTCTATTTTTTAAGATATACATCCATCTCATAACTACTAACTCACACGCTTGAATGTTTTTTTTTCTCTTTCTAGTCTATTCGAATACTTTAAGAGAAGAATTTTAACTAGGCATATTGTCATCAGACAATTTATCTTATATCAACAAGTTAATTTCTCATATAGTCACTCAATCTAATTGATATTATCTTAGAAAGGCATTTTTCTATTTGACAAAAAATTAAAAATAATTTTTTCATATAATATCATCAGTTGATCGATTAATTCCTAATTTTGATTGATTTCTTCTGCATTTCATGTATCTTATTCCTATCCCTTTGCCTTTCTGTAGATTACAATATCACAAACTGGCCCCTACCATCAGCTAACCCCTTTAAAAAGTCTTACTTTCATCCATTGTATTTTACTTCTAATCCTAATCAAGGGACAAAATCCCTTAATTAAGAAACTCAACTATTATTTTACTAATTAACATTTTACTAAAAAGAATGCCAAATTTGACATGTACAACAACATAAAGTCAAAAATATTTCACTAAAAAAAAAGAGAAGCTTCAATGAAGCATGGTTGGTTGTCTTTTCTTTTCTTTGGTTTTAATTAATTAATTAATTAATGGTGGCATGTCATTAAGGAATGTTTTAATTAACTTAACAATATTTATCGCGTGTTTAGTAGAGCTTTTCACCGATTAAGACAATTAAAATCAAAGTAATTTCAAAGAGTTCATGAGCATATATATATATATAGTTCAACTAAATGGAATTTTAGTGGGAAAAATGTAATTAAGTCCTTTAATTTGGGTATTATAATTAATTGTTGTCGTTTAAGTAAAACAAGATAAGATAATAAGTAACAAGAAACAGGAGTAAAATTATGAAATGTGATAATACAAGTATCCCTTTGTGCGCAGGTGCTAGCTAAAGGGTATTTGTGGTTGAATTCGTTGATTTGTTGGTCGACTAAGGAAAAGGGAAATAGTATTTGGAGGAAATGCATAATTTTTGTCTTGATGAATTGTAAAACAGGATTGCCTTTCCATTGAGCCCGTGGGAATCAATCCAAATCGTAGCCAACGTCCATTATTTGATTGAGCATATGACATGATCTGCTAGTTGTGTTAAACCATTCAAAGGAGTACCGTTGACCCCGAAAAGTGTTTTCCTTCTCGTGCGAAAGAAAAAAAGATGTTTATGTTATGAAAATTGTGATTCATGTTTGGGGATGTTCCACCATGTAAAGATTAATGGAGTAAATGGCAAACATATTAGGT
>DF370736.1:7201-19472 GCA_000787875.1 Solanum virginianum
TCTTTACTAATGAGGGGTAATCATCGAGATTCAATGTTATAGTTCGCTTCATCTTACTTTTGCCAGTTAGGGTCTCTTCCCACACATGTATTATATTCTTTACAAGTTTGAATGATTTACAAGCATGTTTTACTTCAAGCATTGACCATACTTGCCATACTGAGATTATACTTATCTATTGCTTATTATTATGCATTTGGACTGTATTGGCTTATGTCTTATTGCATTACATCATACATACTTAGTACATTCAAACGTACTAGTGCATACTCTATGCCTATATGATGTTACCAGGTAGGGACCAGAGCACCATTTGATCATCCTCCACGTGGCTAGTATGATCCTTTGAAGCAAGCTTTGGTGAGTCCTCAAGTCCGAGAACACTATCTTTATTACTCTTATTATTTTAAGACTTCTTATTTCAAACATTTGTTACTATGAGGATGAGCCCAGAAAATGTCTTGGCCCCTACTCCATTCCATGTTAGAGGTGTTGTTCGATATTATGTTGTGCTTATGCTTGAGTTTGACTCTTTAATGCTTTATCGATTATCAAAGACTTCAGTTATCCTGCTTCCCTTTTTACTATATATCTTGTTGTTGTTTACTTTGCTTCGGCGACCAAGGATGTGTGATTGATATGCTAAGAGGCTTGTTTGGGTCCCTTCGGGTTCCCATTTGCCATGTCACATCTAGGCCCTAGGCTTGAGTCGTGACAAACTTGGTATTAGAGCATAAGGTTGTTAATAATCCTCGAAAATCCTATACACCCCCTAGGCTTGAGTCATGACATCAAACTTATTAATTTAAATAATAAATAAATATATATATTTGTTATATATTTAATGTATATTTAAATATTAAAAGAGAAGAGACACAACTATTCTGAATATTATTATAAAAGGACTTCTTCAAATCAGAAGGAGTACGTTAAAAAGAAAATAGTTTTCTACTTTCTATTCTTCTTCCTTTTCCAATTCTAAAAGATTCTATTGAAGATTCTAGTGAAGAGTTCTTCTCCAAGAGATAAAGATTTCTATAATAGGTACGCAATTATAGACTATGAATATTTTGGTGTAGTTCGTGTTTCATAAACATGTGATTGCACTATTAGACTGGTGAAACTAATTCAATGATCTTGCAAACGAAGTGTTTGAGTAGATTTTACAATACCTTTTATTTTTTTATTTTTTAAGTTTCAATTAAGCTCACTTTTCAAGATAGTATGTATGCCTCGTGGAGATAGTTTTTATGCCATCTGATTTTGTTCCAACTCAAAATATTAATTTGTTGTTGTTGGGGGAATTCAAAATACTCTCTTGTACATAAATATCACCAGACCAACTCACTTATATAGTTATTGGTTTCATCATATAAATATGATTTTTTTGTTGTTTTAAATTCTCTCTATCTCACATATTTATTTTCTTTTTTATTATATTTTTTACACTAAGTTTGATATTTGAAATGAAATACTTTTTTATTTTTCTGCCAAGTAATATTTGACTTAATAGATGATGACTTGAAATTAATTTCTTGGAGGTTAATTGTGGATTTTCCTACTAAATAGTATTAATTTTGCATGATCTTCTATTCAATTTTGGTTGACTAGACAAAGAATGAATCAATAATAATAATAATAATAATAATAATAATAATAATAATAATTATTATTATTATTATTATTATTATTATTATTATTATTATTATTATTATTATTTGTTTTCCCTATTTTGTGATGTATATTTTCTTGTTCAAGTTATTTTGTTTGTAGGTTTTCAAGATTGATAAGTTTTGTTTACTTTTGACTTTTGACCAAATTCAATGTAAATCTTTTTATAGATAGAATGTTATTTATAGAATTTTCAAATATAATCTTGTAAAAATATCTCACACAAACTATAAAAATCTTTCTTTTGTTCCTTCATTTCTATCCCTCAATTTCTTTCTCTAATGCAAGTTGTCATGACCCCAGCCTAGGGCCTAGACGTGACCGACGAATGGGGAACCCGAAGGAACCCTAAACAAGCCTCATAGCATATCATCTAGACTCACCCTCATAGTCAATATATAAATAAAGGAAAGATAGCTTCAGTACATAACAAGAGATCATAAGCAACGTCCCCAAAATGGAGGACTCACCAACAAGCTTAAGAGACAATCATACTAACCACGTGGAGGAGGAGGATAATCAACCGGTGCACCGGTTCCTACATGGTTACATCATGTAGGCATAGAGTATGCATTAGTATGTTCGAATTTACTAAGTATGTGGGATGCAATGTAACAAGAGATAGGCATCATAAGTAAAATGCATAATCATAAGCAATGAACAATATAATGACAATATGACCCCTCAACCTCTTCCAACTTAATCCTCCAATCTAGCCAAACGATGGACCCCTCAAGTCACCTCTTACCACCATCATCAACACAAACTAGGCTACTTAGAGCAGCAACCAAAATATTAGCCTTACCGGGGAAAATGATGCACACTCATGTCATAATCCTTAAGGTATTCCAACCACCTTCTTGTTATCCTTCGTTCACACCTATCATATTTAGCAAACAACCTCTCATCCCCAAGACTTACAACACTAACCCCAAATGATTTAGAAGCTCTAAATAAATCAATGCTTCACCACTAGAGGCCACTACTTACAAGCCAAGGTAGGGTGTTAAGACCCTATTCAAGAAACCCATAAACATAGCTGGTGCATAAGTCAACCAAACAACTCCAACAATACTCAAATGTTGACCCCTAGTCCAGAAAGACACTTAGAAAAATAACCTACCCTCATCCTCACTTAGAGAAAAAACCCAAAATAAAGATCAAACTTAGAGAAGAGACTAACCCATTGTAGTTGACCACATAAATCGACCATCCTTAACCATTATGTTACAACCTTATGGTTCCATACTCATTGGAAACACGATATGCAAGTAGCTAAACCAGCTCAAAACCTCCAATCCAACAACCTAAGTCCAACCAAGATCACAAGATAAGACCCTACACAATAAGAACATGGGGAAACCCTTAGAGATCAATTGGACCTTAAGACAAGAATTGACCTACCTCCTTTGCTACCACTTGACAACCTCTCACTCAAAGACGGGTTCACAGGGAGTCGGATTCTAACTCTACGGGTTCTACTCTCTATGGGGACATAATATGCATGCAACTAATCCACCCCAAGCATGACATAAATTCTACCACATCAACTCCAACAAGTTACAAGGCAAGACCTAAGGCAAGATGAACATGGAACAACACCTATGAACATTCTTAGTAACAATATAATCAACAAGAGATAGAGACCAAAGGTTCACATAACAACTTGGGGCACACAAGAGGTTCATAAGCAACCAAAATGGAATAATGAAAGGTATAGAGGAACCCAGATCCATCAAAATCAAAACCTTCAACTTACCTGTGAAGCACCAAGCCAAGTCTAGTGACCCCTAGAGGGGTATGGTTGTGAACATCGTCGACCATCCTTATGATCTTTAAGGACCCACGGATAATGTCTCATCTTATGATCCATTCCACCACATCCAAAACACCAACCTGAACCTGCTAAGCAATCTCTCGACTGGTACCTTCCATACTTGTCACATGTAAAAAGAGCTCGCCCACCAATACCGTCACCTTGATACTTGGGATTGGACACCCCATCCTTGGCAACCTTCTTGTTTGGAGCATAGCCATACTCTTGACCTCGGAAGCTAACATCAATTCAAGCCCTCTTGGACCCCTCATTTCTCCTCTTTCTAAGCTTCTCCCCCTCAAGTTGTTCGACATAAATTATGAGGCGGGACAAATCCATATCACTAATCAATATAGCAGACTGGCACTCCTCACTTACCAAGTCGAATACTCCCATCATGAATTTACTCATCCTAGACCTTGAATCGGCCCCCAATTGGGGGACATATTTTCAATGTTCATTGAACTTGAGGGCATACTCCCTCATACTTAAAGATCTTTATTTTAAGTTCATGAACTCCACCAATTTTGCTTCCTTAAGCTCAAGAGGGAAGAACTGATCAAGAAAAGCCACCTTGAACCCCTCCCATAGAACCATATTGTCAACCCCTTCCCTTCTTTCCATTGATTAAACCATATTTGTGCTACCCCTTTGAGTTAGTAAACCACCAACTCAGCCTTTTCCTCCTATATGATTGCCAATACCTTGTAGACATCATCGATGAACTCTTGAGGGTCCTTATCTACCTTAGATCCATATAATTCTGGTGGATTCATCCTTATAGAGTCCCTCACTTGAGATGTAGGAGTAGGAGCATGAGAGGTTTGGGCCCCTTGGTTGGCTTGATTAGCCACAACTTGAGCTAACATAGTAAGTGCATCCCGAAATTCTCCATGAGTCAGTTGTTCTTCGGGAGGGCAGGCTCTCCTTTCTCTTGTGTAGGCATGATATAGCATAGCAAAGAACAATCATTAGGAGGGGAAACTTATTTCAACTCTATAGTATGACTAAGAACATAAAGAAGGGAAACATCTCCTAAAATGTCTCATAGCCTCCTATTCATAGTTGTGGTGTACAACACAACCATGAATAACACTCTAATCAATGGGGTGTGTTAGAATCCATAGATCTAACAACCTAGTACTCTGATACCATCTTTGTCATGACCTAAGCCTAGGACCTAGACGTGGTCGGCAAATGGGGAACCCGAAGGAACCCAAAACATGCCTCAAAGTATATCATTACACATCCTTGATCAAGGAAGCAATTAAACTGACAATAAGAGATAAGCATAAACAAGGAAATTGGGACTAAGGGTAAACTTCCATATCATAACATCAAGAAACAAGAGAGTCAAGGCTCATAGCATAGATACATAACATGCCCAACAACATCTCTACTACATAGATAAGAGCGGGGGCCATGACAAACAACTAGGCTCACACTCATAGTCAATACATAAATAAAGGAAAGAGAACTTTAGTACATAGGAAGAGATCATAAGCAATGTCCCCAGAATGGAGGACTCACCAACAAGCTAGAGAGACAATCATACTAGCCACGTGAAGGAGAAGGATGATCAAGTGATGTATTGATTCCTACATGGTAACATCATGTAGGTATAGAGTATGCGTTAGTACGTTTGAATGTACTAAGTATGTGGGATGCAATGCAGCAAGAGATATGCATCATAATCCAAAATGCAAAATAATAGATAATAAGCATATTATAGGAAGATGACATGTATGATCAATGCATAAGTAAATCATGCTGCATCATAAGCAAAATACATAATCATACGCAACGAAAAATATACTAATAATGTGACATGTATTAGTGATGTTTGAAATAAAACCATGCTTACAAATCCAAATCAACTTGTATAGTTCATAATACATATTGTGGAAAGAAACCTCAATTGACATAAAATAAGACAAAGCGAGCTACAATTCAAAATCCCAATGTCAACCCCATATCAGAGGAAAAGGAGAAGTTACTTGCCCAGGTGAACCACCTAATGCCTAAGTGGATTCACTAAGCCTTTTGTGAACCGGGTACTCTCTTCTAGTTCTTGGACTCGGGTACTCGCCTCAAGCCCTCATATTTAGGGTACACTCCTCTTAGAGATTTGGGGAGTTGCCTCTAATCCCTTCACCTATGGTGGCACATAGTTCTAGGACTTGGGAACTCACCTTTAGTCCACTCAGTGCTAAGTCTAATACCACTAAATATATAAGATAATCATACTTTAATAACTTGCAATAAACATAGAGACATGTCATGAGTAGCTCTTAACATCATTACCCTCAAATGGTGAGCCTAACTTCAATCATAAGAATGGGTCATCATCAACATTACCCTTTCAATAACATCAATATCAAAGGCTCACAAGAGCTATAATCTTAAGAAAGAGGCTTAATCTAGCCCTATAATATCATCAACATTTTCATGATTTAAACACATTTTTAGAAAGCTCATAATCATTATAGAGTCACTTGAATGATAACTCAACCAATAGATCATCATAACTTAAAGAATCCTTAAAAAGGCATTTTATTAAACACTTAGTGGTGTAGTGCTAGAGTAAAACCATGCAATTCAGGAGAGTCATCAAGCTAGAGAATTCAATGTAAAACCACCAATAGATACTTGGTAGCAGTCTCAAGCAATATACATAAAAAAACCTTCATCAAATCTCATATTAGATCTTAGATTCATAGCCCAAAACATAGTAAAATAGTCACAATTTCATAAACCCAAACATAGTGTGCAATGATTTTTACAATAAATAAGACCCATGAGTAAATCCACTTTAAATCATTCAATTTTGAAGAAAAGGAATCTTGGGCATCATGGGTGAAAGGAACCCACAAAAGAAATTCACATATATTAGCTTTGGAGATGAACTTGATGAAGATTGGAGATGGAGACTTGAAGCTTAGTTGAATTCCTTATGAGTCAGAGAGGGTTTTGGCTCTTGAAATTTGAGAGAAATATAAGCCATGTGTTTGAGTGAGTATTGGGGAATGTCTTGTATGATATGAAGGCAAAATATGGCTAAGTATATATATTTTCATATGTGGGAGAGCTTAGGCCCAAGACCAAAAGGCCTTGGACCGGACAACAAAAACTGGACAAAAATAACATAGAGGCGTGTCACGCCAAGAACGCGCACTACCCACTGGAATTTGACACTTTAAAATTTCGTATTTTGCTACGGTTGCTCTAAAATTTAGGTTAGACCCATTGCCCACTCAATTTTTCTCCTTGAACAAGAATATGAAGTTGAATTTTTTAAATAACATACAAAATTTTAGATATATAAAAATTACGATTCCGGACACTTTCGAGGCATATTTTCGGACACCTTTTGGGGTCGTTACACAAGTACTTGAGAATTATGGATATATAAGCACAACTTCTTGCTTTTGTTTCTCTTTGTTTCTTGGTGTCTCTATCAAAACATCTAGGATTTAGAGACATCGTAAAATACATTTCTCATTTCTGCAATTTGCAAGACATAGAGAGACAAACCATGTCATATTTGAATGCATTGAAGAAAAATAATGATAATGCTATACTCAACAAAGATGATTTTGTGGGGTTTATCAATCGTACTCGTGGAGAACATAATAAGGCCAAGGAGAAAGTCAAAACAATAAAAAAATAGTGTAAACTTTGAATAATAGAACAAAATCTTTGAAGAAGAAAATAACAAATATAAAAGATAGCATATCTCAAACAAGAAGAAGCTCATGAAGTTGAAAATACCAAGGTGCAAAAACTTGACAGCAAGTTGAAGTATGCTCGAGCAACGCAAAAAGAGATTGAACAGCTTAATAATCTGGCTCCCCAAGGGATTAAATACACTACTCAGCCTTTACCTCCTCTGGCATATGCTGAGCTTTTTGTAAGCGGTGGTTGACATTTAAAAAAGAGAAAACATTAGATGGAATAATTTTTTTATTATTAGAATTTCATTTTTTTTCATTTTTTTTCTTGTAGAGAAGGTCTTTCTTCATTTTAGTTATCAGCATGTGATAGGTGAAGTTTAGGAAAATTACTCATTGGAAAAACAAAATTACTTATTAAAGACAAGATAATTTTTTTAAAAGGAAATTAGAGAGTGCCAATATAAGCTTTAGCATCTAGTAAATTCTCCTTACTTGTCATGCTTTCAATTTTTAACTTCAGTTAATGTCAACATGTTTTTTCTTAAATCAATCGCTCCTTCTATACATGCCCTTCACTTTGGAATTTATGTTTACAACTTTCTTTTTTGTCCTCCAAAAAATTAGTCCAAATGTATGAGCTCTTTTAAGATGGGTATTCTAACCACATATTCGCTCTATCACAATTTATGTGATGATGTTCGAATTTTTATAGTCAAATACTACTCTAGGTTCTTGATAAGAAAAAGAAAAGTAAAATTATTTTAAGCTCATGTAGAGATGTTCAATTTACTTTATCGTTTGTGTATGATAAAATATGTTCAATAACCACTTCATATTACATTATAAAGAGAGAATGATATATATAGTTATCGTCTAATAATAGTGAGGTTTTAGATAAATGAGCATCCTTGATCTCATAGACAATGTGAGATATTAGGTTCTAGAAAGCTTCACAATGATAAACCAAAATATGAAATGCAATAATGAGGCGCGATCTGTATGTCCCACTTCATAGCCTTCTAATATTCTACGATAAAATTTGTTGCGATAATACATCTTAAAAGCTCTTATTATCTCAGCATCATAAGGTTGAATTTTTTAATGTCATATTGGGTGGTAAGAAAAATAATCAACATTTTGCAGTCCTTAAAATTTCTATGACGTGCTAGATAATTGTCTACCATAAGAAAATTCGTCTACCATGCATTTTATGGTCAAACCAATGAATATATTTATCAAAAAGCACGCTTGTCATCCTTAATCTTTTGCTTGCACTACAGTGGCAATTCAAGTTGTTCATGTTGATATTCTCAAAGCAATGTAGCTTTGCATATTTTTGAATAATTTATAAATGGTTTTTTTCAAGATCTATCTTTATTGCAACTAATAACCATCGTAAGCCTTTCTTTGGCCTGCTTTCTACCTTCTAGTTATTTCCTAGCAAGAGAATGATCAGCTTGTAACTTGTTAAACAAATGAGTTTTATTCATATTAGAAACATCCTTTATAGAAAATTGGTCTATTTTCTATCTTATGGATGCCAATTTCTCTCCATATCTTTGTATATCAACCGAACCACTCTACTCGAAATGATGAAATGACTTGATACCATGTCTTAGCTTGAATTTTTCAACCCGACCTTGAGATAATTTGTGCTCAAAATCTTGCTAAGGATTATCCTATTATATTTACATGGTCTTGATTTTGAAGAAACCATTCATAAATAATCTTCTTCATGTCATGACCCAGGCCTACGACCTAGACGTGACACAGTGAATAGGAACCTCAAGGGGCAGCATATTGTTATACATCCTTGGTCACGAAAGTAATTAAACAACAACAAGAGAACATAAAATAAGGATAAAGGGGCTAAGAGAGTCTTTCATAACTTAAAACATACAAGAGTTAAGAGAGTCAAGATCAAAACATCATTACATAACTTATCCAACAACTCTTCTAAACTTAGAACTGAGCAGGGGCCAATACAACAAAGAGCGTCAAGCTCAAAAGATCAGTACATAACTTGTCCAACTTTACCTCTAACTTAGAATTGAGCGGGGTCCAAGACGACTTTCCAAACTCACCCTCATAGTCAAAAACATACAATAAGAGAAAGAGAGTCTTTGCATAACATAAATCAAAAGATATCATGCTCGGAGTTAAGGACTCACCAAACTTGCTTCGAAGATAGTACTAACCACGTGGAGGAGGAAGATGATCAAGTAGAGCTCCGGTTCCTACATGGTAACATCATGTAGGAATAGAGTATGCGTTAGTACGTTTGAATGTACTAAGTATGTAGGATGCAATGCAACAAGAGATTGACAAAATAAGCAAAATGCGTAAATATAGGCAATGGATAAGCATAGTAACAATATGTCATGCATGAATGATGCTTGAAGTAAAACATGCTTGTATAGAATATATTACATGTGTAGGAAGAGACCATCATAGTATAGACCAAGGCCTACCACCCCCTTGATGAGGCGATTGGGGTACAAACCCTCCAATATGGTTGCACGGGCCTACCACACCTCGAGCGAGGCGATTGAGGTACAAACCCTCCAACATGGTTGCACAAGCCTACCTCCCCTCGAGAGAGGCGATTGAGGTACAAATTCTCCAACATAGTTGCACAGGCCTACCACCCTCGGAGAGAGGCGATTGAGGTATAACCCCCCAACATAGTTGTTCAGGTCTACCACCCCCTGAATGAGGCATAATCAACTTGCAACACTATAGATACTATTCATGAAATCAACACATATATACATTCCTTTCATCATCATAAAGTCACTTAACTCATAAGCCATGTAATAGACCTTCAATAGCTCAAGAAATCATAACCGACCATTTTATCAAACACTTAGCGGGTTTGTAATGCTAGTACAAAATCATGAAATTCAGAAGTGAAATCATATAAGAGAAATCAATGTAAAATCATCCACCAACTTTTGGTAATACCCTTATGCAGGATACATCAAAACTCCTCATCAAATCACATAATGGATCATAGATTCATATTTCAAAACATGCTTAAATAGTCACAATTTTATGAAACCCCAGCATAGTTTATAACTAAATTCATAATAAGTAAGACCCATACATAAATCAACTTAGAAACATACAATTTATGTAAAAAAGAAGGTTGGGCACCCTAGGTGAAAGGACCCAATGATTCAAACCCACATACCTCAACTGTGTAGGTTTCCTTAATTAAGACTTGATTGAGAACTTAAAGCTTGACTGAAATCCTTAGATCCCGAATGAGATTGGAACACTTGAATTTTAGGTGAAATATTTATTTAAGTGTTAGAGAAAGTTTTGGGAAATGTCTTGTATGATATGGGATTGAAAAATGACTAAGTATAGGTGTTTTATGCAGAGGAAGACTTAGGTCCAAGACCCCAAAGCCTTAGGTCGAAACTGAAAAACTGGCAACAAAATACACTGCTCCGCAATAGGTCCTCATCGTGGAGTCAACGCGAACAGCCTCTGAAAGTGAAATTTTTGCGAAAATAAAATTTTGCTACGGTTGCTCTAAAATTGGAGTTAGACCCATTGCCTACTTAATTTCATCCCTAATCAAGAATATAAAGTTGAATTTTTGCCATCACGCACGAATATTGAGATATATGGAAATTACGATTATAAGCATTTTTGAGGCATATTTTTAGGCACTTTTTGGGATCGTTTCAATATCTCCCCCTTGGAAACATTCGTCCTCAAATGTCAAGAAACATATACAAGAGAAATAATCAAGATGATTTCAGCCCACACAAGGATGCAACAATGCACTTGATCATCATTTCAAAAACCTCAACATCAGTGTCAAAATCACCATGAACTTATTAATTTAAGCATGAATGCATGCAAATGACTTGAGGGCTGAAACTTAAGACTTGAAATCACATAGGGGACTTAGATTAGTACCTTAGGCTTGAGTAGAATGGAAGAGATAGGGATATCACTTTTGCATATCCGCTTCAGCTTCTCATGTGGCACTTTCAACTTTTGATTCCTCCAGCATTGAGTAGAATGGAAGAGATAGAAATATCACTTTTGCATGTCTGCTTCATCTTCCCATAAGGCATTTTCAACTTGTTGATTCCTCCGAAGGACCTTAACGGAGGCTACATCCTTGTTCCTCAACCTCTTCACTTGTTTATCCAAAATTTCTACTGGAACCTCTTCATAAGTCAAGTTGTCTTCAACAACACCCACGATATCCAATGGCACAATAACATTTAAGTCACCCACACATTTCCTCAATATAGACATATGGAAGACCGGATGAACCAAGTCTATCTCACTAGGAAACTGTCACGACCCAACCTATGGGCCGTGACTAGTACCCGATAGAGGCACCCAGACAACATAATCAAATTAAAGTCTACCATGGGTTACTATTCATTTTATAAAAATTTGGGCAGAGTCTCCTCTGTATTATGGACTAACCACCTGAAATAGAAGAGTGTAGTGAACCAGCAGACAGAGTATAAGCATAAATACATGAATAAGTGGGCCGAAAAGGTTACCACTTCGGTCCTGCCGCCTAATAACCTGACAAAGAATCATAGTACTCAAACTGGTGGGAAACGCTGCCCCCGAAGGAACAGGAGTCAGTACGAAAGATGTACCGAATATGTAAAGCAGGACGTACATAAGATCATCAGAATATCCAAATGAATATAGATAGCAGAAGAACATGTTGTGCTCAATTTAGTCACAGATCATAGTTAAAGGATTCTATGTTCGTACGTGTGTCAAGTTATGGTTTCAACTTAATCAAAAGTCAAAGAGGTACTTATAAGAAGCACGGACGGGAACAATGGCGACCGATGCTGAAGAAGAAGCTCCATCGCGCCATACCACAACATAACTCTAGAAGATTTTCACCTGACCATGTCTCTGACACATAATATGAACGTGTATGGTAAGTGAGCCGGCGTCCTTGAACTCAGTTACCCAATGGAGCGTAAAGCTATCATAACATGAGCCCAATCATAGCATAACTCCACTAAGCAAAGCCGGCCCTTGCGCGAAGCCGACCCCACCGTATCCAGCCAACCTCAAAAAATATATATATATACATATAATATAGTAGGCA
>DF370727.1:9077-21357 GCA_000787875.1 Solanum virginianum
CTTCAGCTTAGGAGCTCCTTCTGCTATTGAAATTCTCCCCTACTCCAGAACTCACTTTTGGTATATATATGTACTTTCGTTCATTGCGTTATATGTATATATCCGTTCAGGGGTATAACAGGGCCCTGTCCTGTCCTATGATTCTGTCAGTCTGTTTAGAGGTCTATGGACATGTATATATGTGGGTTGTGCCCAGTTCGTATGATTAGACATGGATGATGTGTATGTTGAGCAGTTTTACCCACCAGGGTGGCCTTATCGGCCCGTATGTATATATATGACATTCTGTTGGACTTTTCTGATTGCAGGGTTAATTTGGGATAGTGCATAAAACAAAGGAAACTCTGCCGAAAATTTTGTAAAATTAAGATATTTGTTAGTAACTCGACTTGGTGTTTACGTTTAGGTGCCCAATTCGGGTACTAGTCATGGCCACGGGGCTGGGTCGTGACACCTTCTTTGACTTTTAACAATAATTTATCCTAAATCTTGAGTGCGTTAGCATGAAAATTCAGGGAATTAGCAACTGAAATGGACCTAAACAGTAAAAATTTATGGTTCGGGGGTAATATTCAAATTAAAAAATCAGAAAGCAGAAAGCAAAAAAATAAGTGTTTTTGAATAATTATTTATAGTTTTGAGTATGTAAATTATGGGAATAAATAAAGGATGTTGAAATGAAAAAGATTAAAAGGAAAAAGAAGAGAAACATAAGGTAGTGTAAGCTTTAAGCGCTCGGGAAATTTACCATGACAGCCGTATCCAGAAAATTATCCCACCGGTATTAATCTTATATTATAACCAAATAAAAGACCTAAGTGATCCTTTAAATGAAAATTCTAACTAGGTAAAATTTAAACATTAAGGGCAAGTCTATAACGAAGCAACATAAGATTTCTTTTGTGAGTGGGAGAGTTGATTGTGTACCCAAATAAAATCTTCTTTTAAGAGTTTAACTGTGTACATAGGTAATTCTTCTAGTGAGGGCACATGATCATCTAAGGGCGGTAACCAGGTAAAGCAATAATGGAAATTTTGCATGAGTCCCCATTTATTCATTAAAGTATTTATTAAAGTGGATGTTGCTAGGAATCTTGAAAAATGCTCATATTGTGTTGAAAAGGGTTGTGCATATAAAATTTTATTAGACATACTATTTAGGTGTCTACATGCTGTGTCTTGATTTTTCCGAGGACGGACAAAGCCTTAAGTGTGGATTGGAGATCTTAGACGTATTTGTACGCCTAAATAAACAAAAGTCCCATAAATAAAGTTAAGTTCGAGGGTAAATCCGTAGAGTTTTAGGTATTTTAATAAGATGTTGTGTATTTTTTGTTAACGTTGGATAAATTACGGTTTGAGTTTGTGTTTTTATTGATTTTTTTTATCAAATTTTAAGATTTTGAAATGAGACCCAGAACAAAATAAAACAACCCACGCAAGAAAACAAGGAACAAAAATCTCAAACACTTGGTCCGCAACCAAGGCGCATTGCGGACTAGTGATAATTGACTGAGAAATCTGTTGTCAACGCACTAGGTGGAAAACGTAACTCAAAATACGATGCGCACTAGTGTGAAATGAGTGAATTTTTGATCCAGTCAACATTGCATGCCAAATTTTATTAATATAATACTAAAGTGCATCACGAACTTAAGGGAAAACACATAAAAAGTCAGATTTTGTGGGCTATATAAGTCGCGAAAAACCTACAACCCTAATCATCTTTCGTTCTAAGTTATGCTGAAGCTTGTGAGGCTGTTGGGCATTGGAGAAGATCACTCTTGGTCAGTTTTCATCTTCATTTTATCATTTTCTTATGGTTCTTTGTAATATTGGTGTGTATGATTAGCATGAGTGGCTAATCTTTCCATTTTCTGGGATTGTAGTCATAGACAATGTGTTAATCTTTGAGTTTTAATGCTTATGAATGGGTATTTATGATTATTGTTCTTATATTATTTAAATCTATATTTCTTAGCGCTATCACCTATGGAAATGAATATGTTTAGCATTGTGAATTAGAAAGATATTGGAATGCTTAAGAACATAATAATGTAAGAAGCTTGTTCAATTAAAATATGAAATTGGTTTGTGTATTGGAGACTTGTGACAACTACCTTTATACCAAGCTTGATTTAATGTTTAGGAAGACATTATTAATGCATTTCTATTGTATTATTTATCCCCACTCAACGATGTAGTTAGGCAAACAATAGAAATAGGCAAATGGAGGTGTGCAACACCGATTTGGTAATTTTAACCCTGCGAATCAATAATCACTGCCCAAACATAAGTAGGAAATTTAAGATTAATACAATGACACTAAGGTTACAATCCCAAAATCTCACATTATTTGATCATTAAATACAAAATAAATCGATTCTTATTTTCTTACTAAAACGCTTGTTTAATTTGTAAGTTAAATTATTCAAAACAAGATTTGATCAATTATTTCTTTATTGCGCTTCAAACATTATAACTTGGAATATTAACAATTTAAATTAAATCCCTTGGGTACGATAATCTGGTCCTTAAATTAAGGCCGCAATATTACTTGTTTTGACCACGTGCACTTGCATGTGGTGGGAGGCAACGACCGTCCATGTTGCCATGCATATTTTTCACTCAAGTCTTGCTTGCGCCTCCATGTTGTACACCGTGGTTGGTCACACGACCCTTGACAAGCTCCATCTAGCACCACTTGCACAATTTTCTTCTTTTTTGATGGTGATGGCTCATTAACGTCACTTTGATGAGCTATGACACGACCCATCTCACTTTACATGATCCGTGAGGGGTGCCGTGGGACATGCATTTGTCAACTATCTCCTACGCCTCCCTTTAGCTCCTCATTACTACCATCAGCCACCATGTGTGAGGCCATGATGGGCCTCACCGTCCGTGTGGGGGTACACGAGCCATGTAGGTCCCAGTGTGCCCACACTTGGTTCCATTTTTGCTCCTCTTACCAAGGCCTCCTCCATGTGGCCTCCCACGGTCCGTGTGATTCTACACTAGCCGTTGAGGTCTCCTAACACTCATCCTTAAGCAGTTTTTTTATCCCTTTTCCTATAGTTCACCCATTTCTCCATGCCTTAGTGACGTTTCTTGAAATATCACAAAAACAAACATCGAAATAACAAATTTGCTTGAGAACTTGCAAAACTCCTTTGTTTAAAGGATTATGAGAGTCGTATTTTTATGAGTCATCAACACCCTCAACTTAAAACTATTATTTTTCCTCAAGAAATGACGACTCAACCAAATAAAGCATAAACACATGGGCTCACTCAGAACTATGGATAACCCCACTATTTTCAACATATATGCCTCGATAACAAGTTTAAGAGTGTGCTCACACCCCAAATGGACCTCCAAAGATTAAAGCAAACATCATGCATGCATGGTCAGTCCACATATGATCAGGAATAAAGACAACCTAAATAGATTAGCAACCAATTAATGCAAAGATAGTGTCCTTACTACAAAGAAGTCTCACCCAAAACATAAGAATATAGAACAGAGACTGGAATGTAGACACTCATTCTCACAAATGACTTTCAGTGGACACATAAGTATTAATCATAAGCTTGCCCTTATTTTTGCCACTTTAATACCCTAATGACCTTTTTAGGATCACATTAGGACATTTGCGGCTTGTAGTGTAAGCTCGGGGCTCGGGTGAGGTATATTTAGGATTAAAGTGACTAAAAGGCCTCTCCTAGACACTTACTTCTACTCAACCATTTCCATTTGGGTCTCCAACACTTATTGCCCATATTTCCCAAACTTTCTTTAGTACGAGAAGTGATTTCCATGCTCATTCACTCATTTTCATTCTTTTCTTTTTTGCTCACGGTCACAACCCTTTTCCTTTTCTCCTTTTATCACTTTATTCTTTTCCGCACTTATTTTTCTGTTCTCCCTACAATAGCCACCCTCAACTTAAGCCTTTGGCTTTGGTCAAGGTTCACAATATCTTTCTAAGGGACCAGGGCCAGTATAAGCCTCTCTCAACTTAGGATTTTGACCTAGGTAGAGGTTCACAATGTCCTTGGAGAGACCAGGGCCAAAATAAAGATCACCAGAAAAATTGGAGAAGTGAATTTCGGTGATTACAAAGAAAAGTCTATTTAGGCTCAACTTTTGGTTCAAGAGGGACAATTTAATTTGGTTGGTCGATTTTAGGCTAAGTGACTAGTTAACAACAACGATGTAAGATCACATCCTAATCCAACCATTCAATTATTTCAGCGAGACTAACTAGGCAAGTTCTATCTCACAAGTGTGTCGACTGAATTATGTAAATAAGCTCACACAGACATGACACATCTTCTACACTATTTAGCACTAAACCCTTATCTAAAAGATGTTTCAGCTGTATCTTTAACTCTTTTAACTCCGAAGGAGCCATACAGTATAGAGGAATAGATATAGGCTGAGTATCTGGAAGAGTGTCTATCCCAACGGTCACAACCCTTTTCCTTTTCTCCTTTTATCACTTTATTCTTTTCCGCACTTATTTTTCTGTTCTCCCTACAATAGCCACCCTCAACTTAAGCCTTTGGCTTTGGTCAAGGTTCATAATATCTTTCTAAGGGACCAGCGAAGTTGTGATATATCAGGAGGGACTCTGGAAAGATCCTCAAAAAAGACTTCTGGGAACTCATTCACAATGGGAACAGACTAAAGAGATAGTGCATTGGCACGAGAATCCTGAACTCTAACTAGGTAATATAACACCCCTTGGAGATTAACTTTCTAGCTTTGAGATAAGAGACAAACTGACCCTTAGGAACTACTGAGCCACCCATTCACTCCAAGACTGGTTCATTAGGAAACTAGAACTAAACTGCTCTGGTTCTGCAATCTACGGAGGCATACCCAACATGAAGCCAATCCATGCCTAGGATGATGTCAAACTCTACCATATCTAACTCCATCAAATCAACTACAATAGTCTTATGATAAACAGAGACTGGACAACCCCTATAAATTCTTTGGGCTAAAATAGACTCTCCAGTAGGAGTAGAAACACTTGATAAACAGAGACTGGACAACCCCTATAAATTCTTTGGGCTAAAATAGACTCTCCATTAGGAGTAGAAACACTGAAAGGCTCGAGTAAGCATTTTGGACTAACCCCAAACGTCACAGCTACATACGGGGTTACAAATGATAATATGACCCCTGGATCTAATAATGCATAGACATCATGAGTAAAGATGTTCAGCATACTCGTAACCACATTGGTGAGTTCTCCTGCTCTTGTCTGGTGCCCATGGCATACAAGCGGTCTGTACCCCTGCTTGCGGGGTGCCCTTTCTACCTTACTCCCTTTCCACTAGTCAAACTAGAGTCTTCCTACCCCTTTGAGCTGGTAGGTAGCCAACTCAACCCACTCAGTCTCAGCTATCTGCATCACCTGAAATACCTTCTGAAATTCCTTGATGAAGTTTCAGGATCCTCCTTCACGTCAGACCCCGTGAACTCTAGTGGGTTCATTCTCAGAAATTCTCTAACTCTGGTGGTATCCACCCCCATCATACCTACCATCTCCCTAGTGACCTCCCTGGTTAGTGACCGCCTGAGCCAAAGTTTGGATTGCCTGACGAAGCTCAGCATTAGAAATATCTGCCTGCTCCACAGGCACAACTGAGATTCTGAGTTCCTCAGGAATTCTGCCAGGCTGGTTTGCATTCTTTCTGGTTGGGTGTCATCTGCCCCTGACTGGTCTGTTAGCTCTATAGAGGGCATGATCTAAAAAACACGGCGTGAGTGCACTAGTTAGAAAGGGACTTCACAGAGATATACTCTGAAGCACGAGATAAAGAATGACAAGTAATGATGACACTTCCTAATGTCTTATAGCCTCCCTAAACCCTTATCTAAAAGATCTTTCAGTTATACAGAGATATACTCTGAAGCACGAGATAAAGAATGACAAGTAATGATGACACTT
The DNA here is from genome assembly GCA_000787875.1 of Solanum virginianum. NCBI lineage: Eukaryota > Viridiplantae > Streptophyta > Magnoliopsida > Solanales > Solanaceae > Solanum > Solanum virginianum. The sequence continues at coordinate 15,043 of DF370727.1, forward strand.
CCTAATGCTCTGTGGCCTCCCTATTATAGATATAGCGCACTTCACACCCATAATACGGACTCTACTAGACACGGTTCTATAAAGTCCCTAGAACTCTTGAACCTCACTCTGATACCAAGTTTGTCATGCTCCGACCCTACACCCTGGACGTGGCTGGCACTCGAAAATCATTTCTGGTCCCAAGTGAACCACTTGGCCTGGCTACTTACTCAGTGGAAGACTTATAATAGTGGAAAATGAAAGCCATAAAAGTAATAAGATGATCTAAAATTGTCTGCATAAGCTGAATACGAAACTTTTAAGCATTGTCTGAATGAACTAGAACTAACGACTTATACATGGTCTATGGAACCTCTAATAAACTATTTAAAAGGGCTACTGATATAGGTCCCAAGTAGCCAGAACTTAAAGAACAAATTGAAATGAAATAACACAAACATAGGAGCCTCGGACTGAGAAGAGGCCTTACTAATAACTGATAGCTGTCAGGTTCTAAATGAAGCGGTTGCTAAGGAACTCTGTCACCTACGTCTGCATCATAAAATGATACAGGTCCTAAGGACATTAGTACATGGAATGTATGGTATGTAAGATGGCCAAAACAGTTAAACATTATATAGTAAATACTTCTTAGATACATAATCATGAATCATAATCAATTAGCAATGATCATAAAGGATAGTATACTGAAAATAACATGCTGAAAAAAATAATATGCTGGAAATAGTAAGTAAAACATAATTTTCTTAGCTTGGGGAGTTTCTCTAACTAACAACCACCACTACGAGCTTCGTGGTGATACAACATCTTTCCCACATTGCCAGAGTCATCTCGTAATTTATCGGGGTAGGGGACGACTAACTAGGGGAGTGGATCTATCCCAAAACTGGGCCATCTCAGTGGCTAATAAGGAAGGTACTGTGGTACGATCCTATCCTATACTAGCTACATAGTTTATGGGCTTGAGTAATTTATTCCACTCTCACCCATATCGGTGCTCAACACTATTCCCAAAATATTTTATACTGCTCATACTTAAAGATTATGAAATTCTGAAATTTGGCTTTCTTGGGGACTTACCTCGCTTACTAATTTGCTTTCTCAACTGGAATCTTTAACTTTAAGAAACTAATATTATTCAAATACTTCAAATTATGCTAGATTATTCAATTAAAATACCAAGAAAGTCTTCAAGGAATCATTCTTTAACTTTGTTCCAACTAAGCTTTTCTCCTCTTGAGGTAATACCAAGATTTTCAGGAAACCTTATCACATATGAATCTTGATCATAAATAATTATCAATTTGATGACAATTCTTTAAATGGGATCATATAGGGACCAAGAATTTGTAATATTTTTCAATAATTTATGCATACGTAAAGAAACTGTACTAAATTCTCACATATTTTTTCATGAACGTATTTTCAACAAAACTTGAAACTTTAGGATGAAAACTAGGGTATACTTTTCTAAAATATTCTAAAATAATAATTTTATTGTGGCCTTACATACCTTGGAATGAGTTTGTTGGAAAGATTGAAAAAATCTCTAAGCCTTACTACTGAATCTTGAAGTCCTAAGCGTAAGTTCTTGGAAGAATTTGATTACTTGAACGTATGAATGAAAATAATACGTTTCTGAACTTAAGTCATATTAAAAACCGACTTAGTTTAGGATATGGAATGTGAGAAAAGTCAGATTTACCCCTCCTTTTTAAAAAAATAAAACTGCCCCTTCTATTGCACTAGTGCGCTCACGCACTAGTGTGTTTTAGCATACTTTTGTGAATTTTTGACTTTTCGGGATTTTTTGGAAACTTTTCAAGTGTGGTTCCATGTCCACTTCGTGTCACGGAAGGGGCGTAGAAACCCCACTATTTTGATTTTACTTGGACAAAAATAATTCGCATTTTTTTGAGTTTTTGTCGAGTCGAGACCATTTTCTGACTCGATTTCTTGCATTTATTGCAAATTAGGTCTCGAATTTGCAAACGGAGAAAAGAAAGATACATTACGCGCAAAGTCAAGTCTATGTGTATTTTTGTTATTTCATGGGAGTATCATAATAAATATTAAGAAAACTAAAAAAATACAAACGTTATATTGAACTTTACATCCTCTATTGATTACTCCTACCATTCTTAATTGTGTAGTGGTCCCATTTTAATATATTTGTTACTACCTCTATCCCACATAAGGACACTTTTCATTTTACACAGTTATTAAAAAATTATTAATATATTAGTAGACTTTACTATTTTACTCTTCATTTGTATCAATGTACATTAAATTGAATTAGAAAAATCATTAATTAACGATGGGATAAAATGAGAAAAAAAATAATTAATTCTATCCTAATTTAATAAGTACCCTTATAATATGAGACAACTATTTATAGAAAGATATCCTTATAATGGGACGGAGGTAGTATTTTATTTAGTAAAAATAAATACTCACTTATCTTGAGAACAAAAAAGTAACGTGAATATTGATATAAAAATTTCTCCTTTTGTGATACTTTGATATGACTATTCAATATGAAAAGTCTAGACAAAAAAGTAAAGTGAACATTTCTTCACATTTTCAAATGAAAACATTTCTTTAGACTTTCACATCTAGAGTTCTAGACATTTGTTTACATTTGCACAGCTTCCATTTTTTTCATAAATCTTTGGCCACCAAACCATAACTTCCGTTTCCTTCAGCTACGGGTTGTACTTTTCTTTCACATTCAGGGGTCATCGCGGTGTCTGCTCTTCTATCAATGGTGAGTAAGAATTTCTTTAACTTCTATACTTTTCTTGAGTTGACTCTTCGTTTCACAGGTGTATCTCTAATTCTGGTAGACTGAAAAATAAAGATTCATGGTTATACATGCCATCCAGTGCATGTAAGTGCGCCTTGCTCTATTTCGAAAAAGACATGCATGTAAATCTACACTGCTAACATTTGTAGATCTGCGCTGCTAACATTTGTATACCGGTGGACTGAAGAGTAAACACCACGACCCTGTCCTAACATTTTTATTCTTCTTTAATGTCAAGGAGAGTCCAAAGTTTCTCTAACTGACAAGAGTAAACACCACGACCCTGTCCTAACATTTTTATTCTTCTTTAATGTCAAGGAGAGTCCAAACACTTCTCTTCCACCTCTGGTAACAAAGATCTGTGATGCTTTTTTTCATTTGTTTTTCAATTTAAACATGCAACTAAAAATATAATCTGAAAAAAAAAAAATTCTTCATGCAAGTTATGACAAATGGTTATTGAATTTCACATTTTGATTAGAGTTGTATTCAGATCTAGTAACTTTCTTCTATAACTTTTTGTTATGTGAAAAGATGCAGTAATTTTCTTTCACAATATTTTTAATTCTTAAATTTGATCATGCTTTTCAGAACATAGATGGAAGAGTTTTAGCATAAATATTGTAAGATGTAATTTTTTAATTTCTTCTTCAGCTCTGTTTTGCTTGGATCATACTCTCTTTGTGATGATCAAGTGATATGTGATATTTATTATATTATTTAATCAATAAGTTAATACATGAATATTATAAACATAGCTATAATAAATTTATGTTTGTGCAATTTCTGTTCTTTAGTTGGTAATGAAAAAAATTCTTTTATGTTTATCTCATTTGATGCTATTTGCAATATTCTGTGTTTGAACATGTTTATTTGAGTGATGTATTCTAGGTTGAGACTATGCTTTTGGGCAAGGAATTATTTGAGTGATATTCTAGCTTCGACTTCTTTTTTTTGGTGTGTAGATCATTGAAAATACTATTTAATTCTTGATGTCTATGCTCAAATGAATTTTTGTTTGCACCTGTTGTGATAACATGGCTTATGTGTATCAAAATAATGATTGAACTATTGATTCTTTATATTGTGGCATGCTTACTCATAATCTTGTATGTCAACATTCATGAAAGTTCGAACACTACCATCTTGGTTGATAGTCTGTACATCACCATATTTCACAACTTCTCCAATAACATCTACAACAACATTACATAAATAAATATAAAATACATTATTACTGAAGTCGAATAAAGAGCATATAAAGAAGTAAAAAAAATTATCACCAAATAGTTCTGAGTTGTCAAATTCTTGTTGATTTGTAACTTGTGCATAGGGCTTAAATTTAAAGATAGACATGGTGAAATCAGGATCTACTATCTCATTAATGATGGTCTTCTTTGTAAATATTAACTTAAATTTGTGGTCCTTGATCCTTAATTTCATAGTATTTAGACAAACCATAAAAATTTTAATGATGTACAATTTCATTTCCTTGATTTTGTTGGTGAACTCAGAGAGCAGAGATCTACCAGTACTCGCATGAATACAATCCCCCCACATATAAAATTAGCAAAATATGTATCATTGTAATTTTTGAAATATAAATATAAAATAGATTAAAAGCAAGTGTTGAGTTTTTAAATTTACCTTTTCATCCATCAGAATAACCTCAAGGGAAAAAGAACAATTAAGTTGATTGTAATCCGTATTTTCCCAAAGCTTGATGGCACAAACTTTTAATTTCCAATACATTGACTTGTTGATTTCGCTAATGAAATCAGTAGTAGACGTCATTATATTTTTATGTAAAAAAGCAAAGAAGTGAGAAATAAAAGAAACACAATAAGAATATACCAAAAAAATAGATATGAATACTACATATAATTGTGGTTGAAATTCTCCATTCTAATGGAGTATTTTATTTAGTAAAAATAAATACTCACTTATCTTGAGAACAAAAAAGTAACGTGAATATTGATATTTGAGATAACTTCCTTAATCGTGGAAGAGGAAGATAACGTAAGTATAAATTAAAACTGAAATAGCAGTTTTCGTGTAAGTGTGAAAATATGTGTAATTAGTGGGAATGTGATTTAGAGACTTGCTAAGAATTCTTTTTAGTGATGAGTAGTATTTAGCATTTAAAAATTAATAATTATTCACAAATACAAGAATCCTAAATGTGCGAGGATTTTAACTTAAAAGAATCCTAAACGTGCATGTTTAAAATTTAAATTTTTTGCTTTAGCAATTAATATGTGCATGTTTAAAATTTTAATTTTTTGCTTTCAATTAATGTTAAAAATCTAAATTTTTTCTTTGTTATTAGGATGTTTTTAAAAAAAATCTCTAATAGTATTAATTATGTCACGCCCCGGAAGGGTACCCTAGACGTGACTGGCACCCGGAGACTATTGCTAGTCCCCAAGTGTACCACCTAGTCTTATTGCTTCATTTAGTCAATTCAATAGTGGAAGAAAACAGTATAATAATAACAATAGTAACCTACCTATGGGCTCAAGCTATTAACTCAATCTATCATATATGAAATAAGATATCAAAGGAAAGTCTCAATGTAAAGAAAGAAGAAGGAAAGAACCCCTGACATGAACCATCAACATGTACGTCTATAAAAGCCTCAATACTACTATTCGAGACGGTACCATGATAGGGCATGACTACCAAAAATCAAGTAAAAGACTATCAAGCTAAGAAAAAGTAAATATCCTTCGAATGCAGGGGAGGACTCACCACTGTCTGGAAATTCGGAAAGCTCTGAACCTCAACGATTAGGCTGCTAAAGTCCTCTGTCTACAGAGTCTGCATCATAAAATGATGCAGCGCCAAAGGGGCATTAGTACGTGGAATATACTAAATGTTAAACGGGTTAAAGTAAATGGAACCATGTAACAATCACTCATCAATCACTCATCCTCACCTTAGAGTAAAGGACAAGACTCTATCACCGCAATATCCATCAAAACATTAAATAATGACATCACATCGGAGTTCTATCACTATGAAATCTATTTGAGAGTTTTTATAACTGATAACAACTAGCTATGAGCCAGTAGTTATACAACTGTAACAACCCCAAAAAGTGCCTGAAAATATGCCTCGAAAGTACCTAAAATCGTAATTTTCATATATCTAAAAATTCATTCATTATTTTAAAAATCTAACTTCATATTCTTATTTAGGGGGTCAAATTGAGTGGGAAATGGGTCTAACCATAATTTTAGAGCAACCGTATCAAAATTCAAAAATCGCAAAGAATGCTATTTAGGAGGGTCAACTTTGAAGGGGCATATATCTTTTAACACAAATAACTAGGTGTCCCATGACCTACCATATTAAAGTCCTTTGAATTATCTTTCCAATGAACTTTATTTCACCTCATTCCGAGTTTGAATGAAGGATTTATGTCCATTTTCGTAGAACTCATACATGTAGAAGATGCAGATTCCAGTGGCTATCCGCGTCGCCAGGGCCTTTGTTATTTTGGCCCT
>DF370719.1:0-10186 GCA_000787875.1 Solanum virginianum
TATATATATATATATATATATATATATATATATATATATATATTCAAATTTGGCTCATATTATTTGAAATTGTTCAATTTTGTCATTGGTTCCACATTGGTCTCATTCACACTATAATTGCCATAAACGAATCAATTGGATATGTCCAAAGTTTTCCAGAAAAAATGGTCTAAATCAATCAATTCTAGACAATGATTTAAAATCACGGCCCTTCATTAGGACAGAGCAAAAATAAGACTGTCCTCTAATACGAAGAATAATATTACACGAAAAAATCAAAAGAGAGAAATTCCTCAATTTTGAATACCATAAGAGCAAATTTATTTTCATTTTTTCCCTCTTTGACTCTGGAAAAATGTGCTTTTATCAATTTAGTTATTAGCTATCATAACGAATGCAAATTTTCAATTGAATATATGTTCGATATGTTATTATTCAAAAGGACACTAGAATTAAATAATTTACAAGAAAATATTATAAGTATTATTTTTTATTTAAAATCACATAGTACCTTGGTTGACAATTTCTTTCAAATACTAGACGAATTCCCTTTTATTATAATCTATATCTTTGAAAAATGACAACCTTTTAAAATTTTATTTATTCCCCCAGACCAGCCTGCTTTAAAAAATAATTAATTTTGGCCGTTGGATCTAGTCATTTACCAATCAAAGGACACAAAATCTTGTTCCAGGCCAACGTATATTGACTTAACATATAAAGCCTGATTATATATAAGATGAAAGATGGAAATTAAAATATAATAAACTACTCATATTTTAAGAAATTAAAATAATGGTTCTTTTGACACATTTTTTTCCTCTTTTAAGAATTTAAAAATGAGAAAAATGGTATGAATGCTGACTCGTATATATTGTATACTGGTGATGATCTTTTAGTTGACTACGTATGGGAATTTTGACCGTATATTACTTAAGTGGGAGTTTTAAAAGAAAATTCCTTATTTTTGGGGTAGAATATCAAATGATTTTTTTTTAATTTGATACAGTTTATTGAGTATATCTAACTATTTATTTAAGAATATGGTATGATGTTTAATGAAGTGGACGAAGGATCATGAAGTCTAGTTCAAAAAGATAAATATCTTGGTGATTTTTTTATCTCTCGAGTCTTGATTGATAGAGTTATTCAATATTTGTATTTGTGAAATCAAAATTTTGATTGATAGTATATTTGTACTTGTGAGAAGTACACAATAGATACGTACAAATGAAATTATTAGAATTGTGTGCAAACTAATCAGATCATGCATTTTTCATTAAAAAAAAAAAGAACAAATTTTATGCTTGACTTGGAACCTGTGTGAATGAGTTTTTGACTTATAAGCCAAAAGTCATAAATTAGAAATTCTAACTTAGGATTTTTGACTTTTTATTTTTTTTATTTAATAAATATATATTTTACTTAAACACTATAAAAAATATTTAAAACTTGTTTGAATGGATTTTTGACTTATAAGCCAAAAATTATAAATTAAACATTTTAAGTTATGATTTTTTATTTTTTTATTTTAAAAATATATATTTTACTTAAACACTATAAAAATAATAATTTAAAACCTGTTTGAATGAATTTTTGACTTATAACTCAAAAGTCATAAATTAGAAATTTTAATTTATAATTTTTGATCTTTTTATATAAACACTGTAAAAAAAATATTTAAGACCTGTTTTAACTTAAAAATATTTAAAATAAATGAATGCAAACAAGACCATTAGCTATTAGTAGTCTCCATCCCGCTAAATTTGACGTCATAAAGATTAAGAATACAAATTATTGTAATTTAATAGTGGCTGTTCCTCTGTCTAGTTAGCTTACATGCTAAATTGCCAATAGAAGTTTATAATTAAATCGAATCAATCGTTGTTCAGGTTTTTATTCAATAGCCATTAATTTTAGCTACACCTCTATAATCATGCCAGTATTACATATAAAAATAAAATTAAATCGAATCAAATAAATATTATACATGAAAAATGTAAGTACCATTATATTACTTTGGACATGTGAAAATATTAAGATACTCTTTTGACTACACAGAATAGAAGACTTGGTCAGTCAGGACCATTGTATCCCCTCCAATATCAGATCATAGAAAGGATCTTTATAATTTATTTAAAAATTGCAATAAATGTATAAATTTATTCTGATGACAATTTGTAACTTCTACTAGTGAAAGATTCCCCATTTTGATTTTATTATTATCACACAATTAATTAATGTGTTGTTGAACTTAGTGTAGGCATCGAAATTTTGTAGGACTCTACAAGATGAGTCTTATTTCAGTCAGGGTTTCTTGGAGGCTATTCAACTCTAAACCCTAATTCATGCCTATATAAAGGGTGTTAAATTTACTTGAAAAAACATCTCAAATATACCATAAAGAGATCAAAATATATCCTTCGAATCATGGAGAAATCTTATGAGAGAAGATTCGAAATCTTATGAGAGAAGAATCAAGGGAGTAATAGATTTGTACTGAATCAAGGGAGTAACAGATTTGTACTCACATTGTTATCAATAAAATTTCTGTTTCTTCAATATTTTATTTGTGATTGCAATTTATCTTTCTATCACTTTTAAAATTTGTTGTAAATAAACTGGCACACCCAGTGGGACCAAATCTGCCCTTCATCTCTTCTCTCATAAATCAAATTTGCAAATCTGAAGCTAAAAGCCACGAGTATTTCAAGGCTTGTCGACATCGAAATTTTGTAAGACTCTACAAGATGATTCCTATTTTAGTTAGGGTTTCTTGGAAGCTACTCAACCCTAAACCCTAATTCATGCCTATATAAAGGGCACTATATTTCCTTGAAAAGACATCTCAAATATGCCATAGAGAGATCAAAATATATTATCATACGTTCGAGAAATACGTCACTAACGGCCCTCGAATCATGGAGAAATCTTATGAGAGAAGAATCAAGAGAGTAACAGATTTGTACTCAGATTGTTACCAATAAAATTTCTGTTTCTTCAATATTTTATTTTGTGATTGCAATTTATTTTTCTATCACTTTTAAATTTTATTGTAAACAAACTGGCACGCCCAGTGGGACCCAATATACCTTTCATCCCTTCTCTCATAAATCAAGATTTGCAAATCTGAAGCCAGCAACAGTGGAAAAAATGAGTACTTTAAGTCCTGTCTTTGAGTTTCATCAAGTCTACAATCCGACAAGCCTTGAAGCAGGGGGCATTTATAGATATCAAAATCTTGTAGGATTCTACAAGATGAGTCCTATTTCAGTTAGGGTTTCTTGGAGGCTACTCAACCCTAAACCCTAATTCATGCCTATATAAATGGTATTAAATTCGCTTGAAAACACATCTCAAATATATCATAGAGAGATCAAAATATATCATCCTACGTTCGAGAAATACGCCACTAATGACCCTCGAATCATGGAGAAATCTTATGAGAGAAAAATCAAGGGAGTAACAAATTTGTACTCACATTGTTATCAATAAAATTTCTGTTTTTTTAATATTTTATTTGTGATTGCAATTTATCTTTTTATCACTTTTAAAATTTGTTGCAAACACTTATTTTCATCCTAATAATTATTAATATTACCGACCGAGAATCGCAGTGAAAATGCTTATATTTGTAAAATTTTTAAAATTGACCATCATTTAAATACAGGAAAAAAATGATTTTTTTAAAAAAAATTAATCCATAATTTTTTTTATAAAATGATTAATCAGATCCTTATCAATAAATTAAAGTTTTTAAATAACTAATTAATTGAGCAAATGAGATCTCCTTAGTTATGTAAAAAAATGAAGATAACTTATGTGAAGAATTAAAAATCTCCTATAAATAGAATATAAAACTAAAACAAGTTTACAAAGAGTTAGCAATCAAATCAAATCTCCTGCAAAAAAAAAAAACTTCATTTTCGGATACTTATAAGAAATCTTCCTTTTTCTGACCATCACAATGCAAACGATATCACAATTGTATAAAATAAAGTGATTACTTCAGAATTATTATATCTTTTAAAAAACTTTCTAGATAGACAACCTTATTTTTATTTTATTTTGATTGAATCAAAAGTATTGACATATCGACCCATGATGACAAGACAAAAAGTTATTTTTATCTTTTCAAAGAAGGAAAAAATAACTGATTTGAAAAGCCCATTGACATTCATTAACTGTTTCCTAAAAATAATTAAACAAAAGAGGAAAGAATCAAAGGTGTCTTGTCAAAATAATAAATTATGAAGTACGAAATAAAAACCATAACAAATTGTCGAGAAATTTCAAAAGGATAACTATTTTTTTAAAGAATAAAAATGGTAATGAGTAGGAGTTTGAATTGGATTGAGTAATCTGTACACTATATACATTGAAGAGAATACCTATATGAAAGATTAGTCAACAGTTTTGAAGCTGACATATCATAGAGAATGAAATATCCAATTGTTGCAAGAATTATTTCCTCAAGAAATAGTTCAGCATATTATGGAGAGCATTAAATCTCCTAAAATAGGAGGAAGAGAAGATAAACTCTGCTAGGCACTGGAGGCCAATAAATTATTTTCAATCAAGAGTGCATGGAAATATATTAGACACTAGGAGGGTAAGAACAAAATCTTTTAATGGATATGGACTAAGAACCTACCATTTAAGATGCCATTCTTATTATTGAAACTATGGAAACAAAAGATTTATGTGTATGACACTTTTAGGAGATAGGGAATTAAAGGGCCCTCTAGATGTTGGTATTGTGAAGAGGGTGCTCAAGAAACATTGACATATATTTTCCAGAGATTACCCATTGCTAACAGGACCTTATCCTACTTTTGTTCTTTTATAGGTTTCAACATGCAAGGATTGCCATTAAGGGAGGTTATAATGTGGTAGTTGGGAATGAAAGTTCGGAAGGATATCAGATGATATCGTAGAGCCATCCCAGGCTTTATTATATGAGAATTGTGGAAAAGAAGAAGCAGGAGGAAACGTGAAGGGAAATCCACTTCAGAATCAAGGATAATCAGTAATATAACTAGTATCTTGAGAAATATGTAAAGATTTGATGCAGATCAGGAGAGCTTCATTCCAGGGAACAAGGAATTGGCCAGAAATGTTGAAGAAGCTGGAGGAATACAGGCCTAGACTAAACGTAATCAGGGTAGAATAGGAGTTCCCCCCGGACAACTGAATCAAGTATAACACAGATGGGACATCTAAGGGTAACTTAGGGGTCAACTCATACAAATTTTGCCTAAGGGATCACAGAGGAGGTATAATCTATGCAGAATGTAAAGAATTGAGGATACAACTAACATATGTGCAGAAACCAAAGCAATATTAACAACATGCAAACATTGCAAACAGAGTAACTATAATTAGATTATCATCCAGACCGATTCTTTGGTGCTTTTGAAGGTGTTAACAACACAATGGAGAATACCATGACATATTGCAGAGTTGATAGTGGAGATACAGGAATGTATGTAGAACATAAATCACACTTTTGAGAATATATTGAGGGAGGAGAATCAATTAATAGAATACTTGACAAACAGAGAATTAGATAGAAGAGATGCATTATTCACAGACTTCATAAGCTTAGATAGAGAAGTAAGAAGAATCGTCAATAGTGATAAGTTACAGAGCCTGTATTTCAGACTATCACCATGAATATGGTGACTCACTTTTGATAGCTGATAGAGAAGGGAATGGAGAAGATGCAGGGTCCTTTGACATTGCAAATCCATAAAATCTTGATAAGAAATGTGGGGTTAACACAAGGAAAAAACATGGCTGGAGATCTAGGGTTTCTAGGGAAGAAATGGAAAGGGTAGGATTAGTAAACCATACGGCGGATAGTTATTTATATATGGACTAGGTCCGGGTTTGGGCTTAGTTATGTTTTGTGTTGTTTTTCTGAATTGGGGTTAGGCCCAATTCTATTTTTTACATGCTTTTCATTAATAAGAAATCATAGTTTACTTTAAAAAAAAGTGTGCCTTACCCTGGACTATCACGTTGTCAAAAACGAAAAGACGACTAAATTCTTGATAACGTGCAAGTGCAGTTGTGCCTTACCCATTTATTTTGATTAACTCAGTTTGTTTTTTTCCTTTTACTTTGATTTTTTTTATATCTTTGTCTTTTTCTCTTTTATAATTTGACAAGTTTAATCCTAGTTTTACCAAGTGGCGAGTTTTTTTGGTTATAAAAGAATTATTTTAAGCAAAGCAATCATATTGACATTGATATTCTACGTCCAAAATAGAGATAAAGTTTTCATACACTTTATTCTTTTTCAAGTCTATTTAATGAAATAACACTGACTGAATATATTGTTGTAGTATTAAAGCATGTGTAATGAGTGAAAATGTCACAACCTGGACCTAGGGCCTAGATGTGACACGATGAATAAGGACCCGATAGTTCCCAAAAAGCCTCAAGATACCAAAACTTGCATCATCAGTTCAAAAATATATTCAAAAGCAAACATATAGTTCTACAGGACGGAAAAGTAGGATTCACGCTATGAGCCAATTCGAGACTAAGGATCTTTCTATCACAACATGTAACTAAACCACAAGCCACATAACCAACTTACACAACGATAGTTAAAATATCTAATCCATAACATCGACTTTAACCATAGCATATAACATATAAGGTAAGAAAGTTTACAAGGTGTCCAACAATGCCTCTACATAGAAAGGTTGGGGGCCAAGACATTTTCCAGGCTCACCCTCAAGTATATAAAGAAGCGAAAATGTCATAGATAGAAAGATGGTGGTTCGTCCTTGGAAGATAGGACTTATCACTACAAGTAAACTTGGAACCCGAGCTAAGCGTCGAACGGTGGATGATCACAGTCCTCGATCCCTACATGGTGAATTCATGTAGGCAAAAGTATGCATAGTACGTATGAATGTACTAATATGCGGGAGGCAATACATGTAACTTACCAAAACCTGCATACAACGTTAGATGACAAGGACACATAATATACATACATATATATATATATATATATATATATATATATATAGCAAAGAATGTAATATAAAAAGATGCTATGAAAGTCATGATGCATGAAATGCAATGATGCTCATATTTATAGTGGGGATGTGACCTTAACCGGCATGAGTAAGACCAAGAAAGCTATCACTTGGAATCCCGATGAAATCCCCTCATTGGTAAAGAGGCGATCTACTTGCCAAGGATAAACCATACTTCACCTTATGGGAACAACACCCATTTCGTATGAAGTAATCTTCCTTACGGGAACAACACCCATTTCGGATAGGATCTTCATATATAGCAAATCATATCATATTATTTCTTTTCCTTTCAGGAACACTACCCATTTCGGAGGCATCTTTCCTTACGGGAACAACACCCATTCCAGAAAGGAAAACCTATGCTAGACACATAGTTCAAGGAAAGAGAGAGAACCCTCCATCCATCGTTGCTAAGTTGTCATCCCACAAAAATACATAAACGTATATATATGCTTTAAAGAGATAATGTTCATTTTCAAAACCATGTCATTGTATTCTTAGACTTAAAGGCCAAAACATAATTTCATAGTTAATATACTTATGCATAGGAATAGCCCATTCGTCTACAAAATGGTGCAAGCACCCAAAATGCTTAAAGAGCCATAGTCAATAGACATATATGTGATCATATCTTGTCATAACCAATATCTTATCAAAAATCATATCATAAAATAAAATTGGGCTTAACCCGTAACATAGTTTCCAAAATAATCCAATGTCATGAATGCAAATGCCATGAATGATGAGAGAGCAACATGAGTAGTTGAGATTCAATCAAAAACCAATAATATAATATGAAATTGAAGTAAACTCATAAGTAAATCCACATTTCAGATCATGTATAAATCACCCATGCCCAAACAAGCTTTTTAAAGGGATATGCATAACCATAAATTCATAAAAATGATGAGATTCAATATTTCAAAACTTAAATTATCTTAAAATCCTTAGATAAAGATAACCCATTCAATATTGAAATTTAAGGAATCAAAATATTCAAAACCCCAAATTAAAATAAGCTAGAATCTCATAAAATTAATTGGAAATAGTTTGTGTCTCCTTGATTGGAAGTAACCAAGGATCAAAACCCACATACCTTCACCAAAATGAAGAAAAACCCAAAGAATTTGAAGAAGAGTTGAGTTCCTTGGCTTCCCAAGTTGAAATCTCCAAGAGTTCTTTTGAGAGTTATTTTGAGAGAGTTCAAATTATGAGGAATGAGTTTTGAATGTTTGAAATAGGTTTTAGGTCTTTAGATGACCATAGGATGACATAAGAATCCTCAAAAGACCAATAGAAATAACCGAATTTACAAAAATACCATTAATGAATTAGAGGAAAAATTTCTCGAAAGCCACTTCACTTGAGGCCATACGGCCCGTGTGGCACTCCACGGTTCGTGTGGAGTTCTCATGAAGTGACACCTAGATGAATTTTTGAAAATTGCGATCTTGAATCAACACTTAGAATTTTTCACACGATGCTCACCATACAGACACTTTCACAAGCAGTGTAAAGCCACACGGTTCGTGTGGTGCTCCCATCTCCCCATATTTAGGAAATTTTTGAGAAAAGTTCCCAGACGGGGATCCCATTCTTAGAATATTTTCATTTCAAAAGCTTCACGAAGGGGCCTCACGAGCCGTCTTATGCCCTATGACCTATGTGACTGGACATGGCATGGTACTTAGCCACAAGGGCCTTTCCCACATGACATACAAGGCCATACGTCCAGTCCCACATCAGTGGCAAGCCACACGACCCGTGTGATTAGTTGTGGCTCTATACTTGGCCCCCAACAAGCTCCAAACACAAAAATCAAGTTCAAGTGTTGTGCCGCTGAGGGTCACACAGCCAGTGCCAAGGCACACGACTTGTGTAGCACTCCTTGGGATGACTGTTAGTCTAAATTTTGTCCTAATGCTTTTTTCAAGGTCCAACGACATCGTACAACACCCGGGTCATTAGATTATCTCTCCCTCAGGAACATTTGTCCTCGAAATGTGCAATAACAAGGCTTGAAAGGCTTAAATTAGAACATGAAACTTCCAAACTCAAGTTATCATGCATAGTTCACCATTTGAATTTCATAAAGTCATTAAAACTCATGTAGAAACGTAATAAAATCATTCAAAACATCATAAGAACCATTTTAATGTACATATAAGCATGTCATGCCATGAGACTCAACAATGAAAGGATTGGGACCAATTAGAAAAGGAATAACCTAATACCTTAGGCTTGAGTAGATTGGAAAAGATGAGGATATCACTTCATCGTGTATAACTCTGCCTCCAATGTAGCACCCTCCGCATGTTGGTTCCTCCAAAGCACCTTTACCGAAGCCACATCCTTGTTACGAAGTCGCTTTCCTTGCCTATTCAAAATCTTCACCGAAACCTCCTCGTAGGACAAGTTCTCTTCCACCTCAATACCTTCCAAAGGTACAATAGTGCTAGGATCACCCAACCATCTTTCTCAACATAGACATATGGAAGACCAGGTGAATAGAACTCAAATCTGGGGGTAACCCCACCCTACGCCACATTCCCAATCCACTCAATAACTTCATAGGGCCCAACATGCCAGGGACTTAGCTTGCCCTTCTTGCCAAATGTACCACTCCCTTCATAGGTGAGACTTTCACAAATACCCAATCCCAACTTGAAATTCAAGATCTCTCTTCCTAACTTCCGAATAGGACTTATTGTGACTTTGTGCCGTCATCAACCTCTCCTTAATCAACCTCACTTTCTCCATAGCCTCCATTACTAAGTCTAGGCAAATTAAGGCCTCCTCCCCCAACTCAAACCACCCTACCGGAGATCTACACCTGCTACCATACAATTCCTTAAACGTACCATGCCAATGCTATCGTGGAAATTATTATTATAAGCAAATTTGATGAGTGGAAGATGGTTATCCCAGTTTCCCTTGAACTCCAACGCTGAAGCCCTCAATATATCCTCTAAGGTTTGAATTGTCCTCTCGGCTTGCCCATCAGTTTGAGGATGAAAGGCGGTGCTCAATTTGACCTTAGTACCAAGTCAATTTTGAAATGACCTCCAAAAGTGCGAAGTAAATTGGTTACCCCGATCACATATCACAGATCGAGGCATACCATG
>DF370717.1:0-10350 GCA_000787875.1 Solanum virginianum
CTTGAAAGCCCTTAATCATCATATAGTCACTTGACTTGTAAATCATGAAATCGTTCATCAAAAACTTGAGAATTCTTGACTTGACATTTTATCAAAAACATGGTGGGTTCATAATACTAGTTCAAAAACATGCAATTCAAGAGTTAAATAATATGTGAAAACTTAATGCAAATAAACCCACCAATATATTGTAAAATAGTAATGTAGGGCACCTTGAAATCTATCATCAAATCTCATAATAAATCCTAGTCTCATAGCTCAAAACATACATAGTCTCAATAGACAAAACTCTTACATAGTACGGATGTGCTGTCAAAATACAACACATTTGGTACACAAAAAAGGGATTTTGTGTCTTCTTAATGCGACTTTTTATGGTTTTTATTGTTTTATGTTTGTTTTTATAGAAAATACAGGTTGGATTAATCTTGGGAAAAAGTAGGAGGTTTTGTTGAATTTAAGGACCTACGAGGCCCACTACGATTCGTAGCCCAAGCTACTAATCATAGGGGATGACTGTAGTGATTAATAGCTTCCAAAATTAAAATCTAAGAAATTAAAGTTCAGCCATACGAGCCTAGGGTATAGGTGTAGTCCTCACTACGACTCATAGAAGAGGACCTTATAGTGATTCACAGTGTTGATTTAATTTGGACCAAGAAATGCAAGGTTAGACTACGAGAAGACATTATGAGTCATAGACGAGATAATGACTCCTAGCATGGATCGTAGAAGCCAAGTCCAAAATGCCAAGTGCTTTCTAAGAAAGCTCAATTATGACTCTTAGGTAACCCTACGAGTCGTACCTACAAGCCGCAACTCCTGCCGACCAAATTTTCTCATTAATTTTAAGGATCTTTTTGTAAATAGTATAAGTTAGGTTTTTTTAATAAGGGAGAATGAGATTGTAAAGAAGAGCATAATTTCTAGAGAGAATCTCTAAGGATTTTAGAGTAGATAACTAGGGTTTCACTTTGAAGACCCAATTTGGGGATTGGAATCACTTGTAATTCTACTCCATTATTCAAGCTTGTGAATCCAAAAATCAAGGTGGTTTATTGTTCTTCATTTTCTTTGGATAATCTCTTCACTATATCTATTTTATTCATTGTTTGTGATTTTACCCAAGCTATAAGTAGCTAAACCCCTATACCATGGGATTGTGGGAACCATGAGTAGCTAGCTTAAGATAACCCGCATTGTTTGCGTATCTTTATTTGGGTATTTGCATATACTATCAATTTTCCTTTGAATTGCTTATTGTTGGGTGGGCAACACTAAACCCCGCGTTGTGTCATGATCTCAACCTAGGTTGTGATGAATAAGAAAAGAAAGTGGGTGACAAGATTCGATTGATGTATTCTCATCTAATCAACCAAACCTGACCAAGGAGAGGTTGACTTGGACAATAGGTAATAGTTAGTTGGCACACCATGGTTGCCGACCAAGTGCCATGGTGAAATTTGACCTTCACCTTTACCAAAGGGCTAGAAAAACCTAAGTTACTGTCCTGCATGCAATGTCCCAATTAAGGTTTTGTTATCTGGGGTATTTGAGTTAGTGAATCATAGGGAACACAATTCCCAAGTTGATCCTCAATTTGATTGTCTCTTCGTGATTGTTAGTATAGTTTTTGTAGTTATTTTGCTCCAATATGCAACCCCCCTTTTAGAGAATATAGTTGGTTGATACTTGAAATGATTATTGGTGAGTCAATTTTTTCAAATGTTGTATTCCCTGTGGATTCAACCCTAGCCTTTGGTTAGGTTTATACTTGAGAGCTACCGCTTTATTGTTGGAGTATGAACATCAAGTGCAAGCTTGAAATCGATAGTTATGCATAATCAATCAACATTTCATAAAAACCCAACATAATTTATACTCATAATATATAATAAAAGATACCTAAAACATGAAATTTTCATAATAAAGATGATTGGGCTCCATGGGTGAACGGACCCAATGGATGACACCCACATACATCATACTTGGGTTTTCTTGAGATGATCTTAAAGAGAACTTGGAGCTTGAAGAGATTTTGGGCTCCATGGGTGAACGGACCCAATGGATGACACCCACATACATCATACTTGGGTTTTCTTTAAATGAACTTGAAGTGAACTTGGAGCTTGAAGAGAATCCTTAAGTTTCAAAGTTAGGCTTGAAATCCTTGAATTTTGAATGAGTTATTTGGTTATGTCTTGGATAGGTTTTTGAGAGTATTTGACTTGTGTTGAAATCCTTGAATTTTGAATGAGTTATTTCTTGGATAGGTTATGTCTTGGATAGGTTTTTGAGAGTATTTGACTTGTGGGTGTTGTGTTGAAATCCTTGAATTTTGAATGAGTTATTTGACTTATGAGGGACACTACCCTCAAGTGGTTCATATACTCTTTCTCACTATGGGAATAGATCAAGATATCATCAATAAAAACCACCGCGAATAGGTAAAGCTAGGGTCTGAAGACACTATTCATGAGATCCATAAATATAGTCGGTGCATAAGTCAACCCAAAGGACATAACTACAAACTCAAAGTGCCCATAGCTAGTCCAAAAAGTTGTCTTGGGAATGACACACTTCTTTACTTTCACTTGGTGATACCCGAACCAAAGATTAGTCCTAGAAAACTGACTAGCCCCTTGAAGTTGATCAAAAAGGTCATCAATCCTTGGTAGAGGGTATTTGTTCTATATGGTGACTCTATTATGTTGTCATAATCAATGTACATTCTATGAGAACCATCTTTTTTCTTCAATAATACCACCAATGTACCCCGTGGTGACTTACTAGGCCTTATAAAACCCTTTTCTAACAAATCCCTCAATTGCCCTTTCAACTTCTTCAACTCTATCGCGGCCATATAGTAAGGGGGAATAGAAATGGTTTGAGTATTGGGAAGAAAGTCTATACCAAAATCTATTTCTCTTTCGGGAGGAACACTGGGAAGCTCATAGGGAAAGACATTAAGAAACTCATTAACCATTGGAACCGACTCAATAGGAACGACTTTGAACTCAACATCCCTAACCCTCACAAGATGATATAGAAAATCCTTAGAAATCATCTTTTGGGCTTTAAGACAAGAAATGAACCTACCGTTGACCACCTCATCATGACTTTCCTACTCAAGGATGGGCTCATTAGGGAATTAGAATTTAGACCTACGGGTTCTACAATCAATAGAAGCATAATATGCATGACATCAAAATTACCATATCTAATTTAACAAAAGCGGGAATAATAACCTCATTCATTCTTTTCTCCCTTGAAGAGCACATAATCTAATTTGCCTTGGTGTACTTCCTTGTTGGCCTCCTCTTCCCTTTTGACCCACATTTGCACCTTACCCTTGTGGACGACTATCTCTACCTTTGTTTTGAGCATGAGCACAATCCATAACTTTGTGACTCATATCACCATATCCAAGCAAGCATTGGAATTCCTCAAACATGGACAACTATGATTTTTTCACACCTTGGACATCCAGGTTTTATCATTCCTCCTTTACCACATTGGAATGTTGAATTATCATTAACAAATATCTTATTAGGAGTATTGGAAAATTCTTGGCCTTGGAACTTGTGGCCTTGAGAAAATTGGCCACCCTTAGAACCTTCGAAACTACTTTCAACATGAGCCCTCTTGGACTCACCACTCATGCATAGTCTCAATAGAGAAAATCCATCATAGTACAAGCTTGAAATAGATAGTCATGTGTAATAAATTAACATTTCATAAATCCCCAACATAATTTATACTCATAATCCATAATAAAAGATACTGAGGTAGGACAAATCCATATCACTTACTAGTATGGCGGTATTACACTCCTCATTAACCAAGTTGGACACTCCCGACACAAATTTATTCATCCTAGATCTAGGCTCGGCAACTAATTATGGAGCATACTTGGAGAGTTAGTTGAACTTGAGGGCATAATCCCTCACACTCATGGAACCTTGATTAAGTTCATAAAATCTATCATCTTAGCCTCCCTTAGCTCGATAAGAAAAAACCAGTTGACAAATACGATTTTGAACTCTTCCCAAGGGATAACTTCATCATTCCCCTTCTCTAACTTCTATTGCGTAAACCAAATTTGAGCTACCCTTTTATGTTGGTAGGCCACCAACTCTGTGATTTCCTCCAAATTGACCCCTATAATGGATAGCACTTTGTACACCTCATCTATGAACTCTTGGGGATCCTTAACCGTCTTGGATCCATGGAACTCTGGTGGGTTCATTCTAGTGAAATCCCTCATCCTAGAAGCCAGAGTGGGAGAATAAGGGGTGTGGGTCCCTTGGTTGATTTAATTGGTCATAGCATGAGCCAACATTGCAATAGCATCCCGAAACTCATCTTGGCCTACCCCTCCACCTCAAGGAGCTTAAGAAGCGGGAGGGGCCAATTTTTTCTCGAGTGTATAGGGTCTCCTTAGTCTTTCTCTTGGAATTGACATGATCTAGAATAGCAAAGAGCATTCGTTAGGGGTCAAAGGCTTACATTTATATCTAAAGCGTGATATAGACCATGAAGAAATAAAACATTTAATGCCTCATAGCATCCCTTTCATAGTTATGGCGTGCTTCACAACCATGAATAAGACTCTAATCAACGCGGTGTGTTAGATTTCGAGGATCATTAACAACCTTGTGCATTGATACCATGTTTGTCATGACCCAAGCTAAGGGCCTATTCGTGACATGGCAAATGGGACCCCCGAAGGGACCCAAACAAGCCCCTTAGCATATTAGTAGCACATCTTTGGTTGTGTAAGCAAAGTAAACAATAACAAAAGGCATGAAACAAGGGAAGCGGGACTAAGAGAAGTCTTTGATAATCATAAAAACCATAAAGAGTCAAGCTTATAGCATAAATATATCATAATATTCCAACAACACCTCTAACATAGAATGTAGTGGGGGCCAAGACACTTTTTCGGCCCACCCTCATAATAACAAGTGTTCAACAAAAGAAGTCTCACTATAGGAAGAGTAGTAAGAATAGTGTCCCTAGACTTGAGGACTCACCAATGCTTGCTTCAATGGATCGTACTAGCCGCATAGAGGATGATCAAGTAGTACTCCGATTCCTATGTGGTAATATCATGCAGGCATATAGTATGTGTTAGTATGTCTAAATGTGCTAAGTATGTAAGATGAAATGAAATAAGACATAAGACAATATGGTCAAAATTCATAGTAATAGGCAATAGATAGTGAGATCTCAATATTGCATGCATGGTCAATTCTTGAAGTAAAACGTGCTTGTAAATCATTCATCTTGTATAGAATATACTATATATGTGGGAAGAGACTGTAACTGACATGAGTAAGACCAAATGAGCCACAATTTGAAATCTCAATAATTACCCCTCATCGGTAAAGAGATGGTCTACTTGCCAAGATGAACCATACTTCAACTTACGGGAGCCCATCTCATTTTGGAGAAGTAAACTCCCTTGCGGGAACCATCTCATTTTGGGGTGGATTTCATGATAAAATGCACTAAATATATCCACTAGTATAATAAGGGTAAAGCATAATCATATGTTCACACATAGTTTGAGAAAAGGAGTATGGACCCTTGAAGATAGTCCACACCAACATCCAATCTATCGTTGATAAGTCTAATCCCACGAAATACTTGAAATTATCATACTTTAATCATAACTTAAATAACATGTAAGAACATGACTTAAGTAGCTCATAAACATACTTGACCTCTAATGGTGTGCCTAACCTAAAGTATAAGAATAGATCATAATCATACATGAACCCTTGCTTTAAGATGAATGTCTCACAAGAGGTAAAAAACTTGAAATAGGGCTTAACTTGATACTTGTAACATCATAGATACTTTGTATGAATTCAATACATTCTTGAAAGCCCTTAATCATCATATAGTCACTTGGCTTGTAAATCATGCAATAGTTCATTAATAACTTGAGAATTCTTGACTTGACATTTTATCAAACACTTGGTGTGTTCACGATAGTTGTTCAAAAGCATGTAATTCAAGAGAGAAATAATATGAGAAAACTCAATGCAAATCTACCCACCAATATATTTTAAAACCTTTATGTAGGGTCCCTTGAAATTTTGTAATCAAATCTTATAGTAGATCATAGTTTCATAGCTCAGAATATTCATAGTCTCAATAGACAAAACTCCTTCATAGTACAAGCTTTAAATAGATATTCATGCATAAT
This sequence comes from Solanum virginianum, assembly GCA_000787875.1. Taxonomy (NCBI): domain Eukaryota; kingdom Viridiplantae; phylum Streptophyta; class Magnoliopsida; order Solanales; family Solanaceae; genus Solanum; species Solanum virginianum. The sequence continues at coordinate 6,218 of DF370717.1, forward strand.
CAATCAACATTTCATAAATCCCCAACATAATTTATACTCATAATCCATAATAAAAGATACTTGTAGATGATACAACTTGAAAATATGCAATATTTCTAAAAAGGAAGATTAGGCTCCAAAGGTGAAAGGACCCAATGGATGAAACCTACATAACTTAAACTTTGGTTTTGTTGACATGAGTTGAAGAGAACTTGGAGCTTAAATAGAATCCTTAATGCCAAAGTTAGGCTTGAAATCCTTGAATTTTGAATGAGATATTTTGTTAAGTCTTGGAGAGGTTTTTGAGATGGTCTTGAGTGATATAGAGTTGAAAAATAGCTATGTATTGTTGTTTTCATGTATAAATGGGTATTGTTGAAGCATATTTTTTGGGCATTCATGCTATATATTTTAACATAGTGAGATCGAGTTATTACTTATGCCTCCAGACAGTTGCGGGATCACGAGTATGACTATCCCAATATTGATTTAGAGTTGGTGGCAGTAGTTTTGTTCTCAAAATATAGTGTTATTACCTATATATGGTCCATTATGAGATTTATATAGATCATCACAGCCTGCAATATATAATGAGCCAGAGGGATCTGAATGTTAGGCAGTGGCAATGGATTGAGTTGTCAGCATATTATGACCTTTCTATTCTCTCTCACCTGGGCAAGCCTAATGTTGTTATAGATGCCTTTAGGCGAAAGGATTTTATTATGGTTGTAGCTTATTTGCCTACTGTAGAGCAGCCTTTGGCTTTAGATATTCAGTCCTTGGTCAATAGGATGGTGAGATTGGATATATTAGGCTCTGGACTAGCATTAGCCTTTATTGGGACTCAGTCTTCTCTATTTGGCTATATTTGCATCTAGTAGTACAATGATATATCATTAGCAACCCTCAGAGATTGGGTTTTATAAGATGAAAATTGTGAAGTTATTGCAAATTCATATGTGGTCCTCAAATTTGTGGTTGATTGTGTATTATAGAGTTACGGTTTTGATAAAGTTGATTCTGCATGAGGCTCATGATTCCAGGTATTCTATCTACTCGAGCACAATGAAGATTATTAGGATTTGAGGCAACATTATTAGTAAGGTGGTATGATGAGAGATATAGTTGATTATGTATCACACTTTTGTATTTATTAGTCTATAAATATCGAGCGTTAGAGACCAGTAGAGATCTTTAGATCTAGCCAATTCTCGAGTAAAAGTTAGAGCAAATTACTATGGATTTTTTTTATAGGATTGCCTTAGACTGTTAGCTGTATAGATAGTATTTAAGTCATCATTGATCAATTGATCGATTCAACTCATTTCATTCTAGTTTGGTCTTCCTATAGTGCTGAGAAGTTATCCCATATCTATATGCAAGAGATAGTTGGTCTTCAGGGAGTTCTAGTATCCATTATATCCTATCAGGGTTCAGAGTTCACCTCCAGCTTCTGGAGAGCCTTTTAAAGAGAGTTAAGCACTAGATTGACCTTCGCACAATATTTCATCCACAGATAGATCGCCAGTTAGAGCATACTATTTAGGTCCTTAAGGATATCTTGTGGTCCTATGTATTAGCAGCTTAAGAGGCCAAAATATTGATCTTGGGAGATTGGGAGTCTAAAATAGTCAAAGATGCATATTTTAAGTTTGGTAGCTAATGGGATCATTTCTTGCCTCTAATAGAGTTTCCATATAATAATAGTTACCAGCTGATGGTACAATTTGAGGCTTCATATAGTAGGTATTGCCATACCCCTGTTGGTTGTTTCATGTCCATAGAGCCCAAATCGTGTGGTATATATTTTTTATAAGAGGGTTTATCCTATGACCGTGTGATTCATGATAGGTTGAGGACAGCAAGAGCCGACATCAGAGTTATGCTGATTATGGACACTGAACTTTATGTATTGATATTAGTGACCAAGTGTTCTTATAATCGCCATGAAGGAAGGTAACAAAAATTAGTAGAAGAGGCAAGCTTAGCCCCCAGCATATTGGGCTGTTTGAGATTTTGAAGAGGATTGTTGCAGTTGCTTGTGAGTTAGCATTGCCTCTAGATATTCATCTATACATCTGATTTTCCATGTTTCGATGATACACTAGTATGTTCTAGAAAAGTCACATGTGTTACAGTATGATTCAGTAGAGTTAGATGGTCAGATTGCATTTATTGAGAAACTAGTAGCCATATTGGCCAAAGATGTCAAACACCTTCTCTATAGAGTTATACACATATTTAAGGTCTAGTCGAAGCATTCTCGGGTAAAATAGGCCACCTAGGGGACTGAGCAAGACATATAAGAGGCCTTCTGCAATTCGATAGAAATATTTGAGGTCTAGTGGAAGCATCACACTATAAAGAAGGCCACTTGGAAGCATTGCTAATTGAGCTTCTTCGATCTCCAAAAGTACCTCTCCAAAAAGGCCTTCTGGAATTAAGCTCAACTAGTGATCAAACTCCGTGGGAGTTCAGATAACCATAGTTCTGCATTACTTGTAAGAGACATTGGGAAGACATGAAGTGCCACCGCATCCATAGATAAATTTTGTGTTCCCATGAAACTTTTGTAGATGAATGCAACATTGTGTAGATGGATTGAGGGTCCTCTGATGGTAAGCCCATAAAAAGCCCATGGTGCTACAGTATCTAAAGCAACTCACTCGAAACCACGAACTTTGTGTTAGCCAGTAGTGATGGCAACATAATAGCTCTCCTCACCTCCAAAGCCATAGGATTTAGCCTATATTAATTCCACTAATAAGCATTGGCATTAAAATCCTACGGCTATGTAGCAATATCCTCAAGAGGAGGTGCATTCACATGGTTAGTATTTTCATTCTCATTCCTGGTCAGAGCTGTATTAATCGCGTTCTTGGTGTTAGCTTGGGCCATTCTTCTCAACATTGTTTGGATCTTTGGGTCAAACGATGTCATGGATCTGCCTCCACTTCGCATGTTTGGCATACACTACACTTGTACCCTGAAAAGAAACCAAAACAACAAAATAACATAAAATGAAGGAAATAAGGATCAATACCCAAACCACTTGAATTAACCAAGTCTATCCATATTCCCCAGCAACAGTGCCAAAATCTAGATATCACCAAAGTTACACCTCATTTTTTAGGATAAAGTAATTATTGTCGAGAAACAGAACCTAAGCAAGGTTAGGGTTGAACCCACACAGAATACGTAGACTTAGGAGAATAAAATTAATGCAATTTTAATGATTAACCTACTTATATCACCAAATAGGGTGTTTTGGGATAATAGGTAGAAATATAAACCTAGCTAACACAAGAGTTTAAACAATATGGAGAGAAACTTGGGTATTGTGTTTCCCATGATTCCCTAACTTAACATCACTAGATAACCTAATTCTATTCTAGTTTGTAGTGTGCAAGATGATAAGTTAAGTTAACCAAACTCTTTTGTCTAGGTGACAGGCAAATTTCACTAGTTGACTTTGCCAATTTCCGCAGTATGCATTATTAACCCTTACCTATTAGTCTAGTACAACCTCCCCTTGGCTAATTTAGTTGATTAGATGAAAACACATCAATTGAATCTTGTAATTAATCTCTTTTCCTATTCATTACTACGTTGGTCCAGTCAGTAACACTGGACATGCTCTAATGTTGGCCACCACTAGAAAACATGTAAATCAAAGAGAGTTAATTGATACATGCATGTACACCTTTCAAGAATTATGAATTATGCAATTTTACCTTGTTAGTTCTTCATGGTTCCCACAACCCTAGTTATGGATTTAGCTACTAATGATATGTGTAGATGCAAGACTTATTAATTGGAATGACATAATAGAGAACTTACACAATTGAATTAAGCACAAGCAAATCCAAGCTTCAATGAGAATCACAAGATTATAAGATCAAATCAAAGCACAAGTATTTCTCAAAACTCTCCAATGTTTTCTACTAAATCCCACTATTTTTCTCAAAAATTATTCTACTCGTAGGAACTTAATGAAAAATAACCTAAAAACCTATTTATAGTATTTAAAATATAAGTCCTAAATAAAATTAGATAAGTAGGTCCGCACACCTGACGAACAGCTTCATGGGTCATATTGTGTTTGATGGCCCATAATTGATCTCTCATACATTATTGCTATGAAATTGGACTTG
>DF370713.1:0-11897 GCA_000787875.1 Solanum virginianum
GCAAATGTGAGTTTTGGTTGGGTGAAGTTGCTTTTCTGGGTCATGTGGTGTCCAGTGATGGTATAAAGGTAGATTTGAAGATGATTGAGGCAGTGAAAAATTGGCCTAGACTGTTGACTCCTTCGAACATTCGAAGCTTTCTTGGGTTAGCGGGTTATTATAGCAGGTTCATTGAGGGGTTCTCATATATTGCATCTCTGTTGACTAAATTAACTCAAAAGAAGACTAAGTTTGTATGGTCGGACGAATGTGAGAGGAGTTTCTAAACTTTGAAGGATCGACTTATATCAGCTCCGATTTTGACCCTACTAAATGGTTTGGATGGATTTGTGGTATATTGTGATGCGTCACAGATTGGGTTGGGATGTATACTTTTGCAACACGGTAAGGTGATAGCCTATGTATCTAGGCAATTAAAGGTGCATGAGAATAATTATCCCAACTCATGACAGTGGTATTTGCTTTGAAAATTTGGAGACACAATTTGTATGGGGTACGTGTTGATGTTTTTATCGATCACAAGAGCTTGCAATATGTGTTCACTCAAAGGGACCTTAACTTGAGACAAAGAAGATGGTTGGAAATCCTAAAGGACTATGACATTAGTATTCTATATCACCCCGGCAAGGCAAATGTGGTAGCCGATGCTCTTAGTAGGCTTTCTATGGGTAGCATGGCTCATGTTGAGGAGGAGAAGAAGGAATTAGCAAAGGACGTTCATCATTTGGCTAGGTTGGGTATTAAGTTGGCCGATTCCATTGATGGTGGTATATATGTTCAAAATAGGGCCAAATCATCGGTGGTCATTGATGTGAAAGCTAAGCAAGATCTAGATCCATCCTTGGTTGAATTGAAGAAATTGGTTGCTGAGAAGAATATTGAGGTTTTCTCCCAAGGGAGAGATGTTGTACTTCGGTATCAAGATCGGTTATGTGTTCTGTACATGGATGATCTTAGGAAGGTGATCTAAGTGTCATGAAGAGGTAGATGGTGTACTTCGGTATCAAGATCGGTTATATGTTTCAGACGTGGATGATCTTAGGAAGGTTATCATGGGTGAAGCCCATAATTCTCATTATTCTATTCACCCGGGATCTACTAAGATGTATCGGGACTTGAAAGAGGTGTATTGGTGGCATGGTATGAAGAATGACATAACCAAGTTTGTATCCGAATGCCAGAATTTTCAACAAGTGAAAGAGGAGCACCAAAGGCCTGGTGGGTTGGCTCAAGACATTGAGATTCCAGTTGGAAGTGGGAGGATGTGACTATGGATTTCGTGGTTGGTTTTCCTCGGATTCGGAAGCAATTTGACTCCATTTGGGTTATTATCGATCGGATGACTAAATCAGCTCATTTCCTACTGGTTAAGACTACTTTTGGTGCCGAAGACTATGCAAAGTTGTACATCCTGGAGTTGGTAGGATTCCATGGTGTGCCTAGGTCTATCATATCGGATTAGGGTACCTAATTTACTTCGCACTTTTGGAGGTCGTGTCAAAAGAGAATTGGTACTAAGGTCAAGTTGAGTACCGCTCTTCATCCTCAAGTCGATAGACAAGCCAAGAGGACAATTCAAACCTTGGAGGAAATGTTGAGGGCTTGTGTATTGGAGTTCAAGGGTAATTGGGATGACCATCTTCCACTCTTTGAGTTTGCTTATAATAATAGCTTCCATGCTAGCATTGGTATGACACTATTTGAGGCTTTGTATGGTAGGAGGTGTAGGTCTCCGGTGGGGTGGTTTGAGCTGGGAGAGGTGGCTTTGATTGGCCCGGACTTGGTGATGGAGGCCATGGAGAAAGTGAAGTTAATTAGGGAGAGGTTGAAGACGGCCCAAAGTCACCAAAAGTCCTATTCGGATGTTAGTAAGAGGGACCTTGAATTCTAAGTAAGGGATTGGGTATTTGTGAAAGTCTCACCTATGAAGGGAGTGATACATTTTGGCAAAAAGGGCAAGCTAAGTCCCCAGCATGTAGGCCCTTATGAGGTTATTGAGCGGATTGAGAATATGGCATTTAGGGTGGAGTTACCCCCGAATTTGAGTTCTATTCACCTTGTCTTCCATGTGTCTATGTTGAGGAAGATGGTTGGTGATCCTTAATACTACTATGCCTTTGGAAGGTACTGAGGTGGAGGAGAACTTGTCCTATGAGGAGGTTCTGATGGAGATTTTGGATACACAAGTGAAACGACTTCGTAACAAGGACGTAGCTTCAGTTAAGGTGCTTTGGAGGAACCAATATGTGGAGAGTGCTACATCGGAGGCGGAGTGGTATATGATAAAGTGATACCCTTACATTTTCCAATCTACTCAAGATTAAGATACTAGGTTCTTCTTTTCCTAATTCATCCCAATCCATTCATTCTTGAGTCTCATAGCATGACATGCTTACATGTGCATTGAAATGATTTTCGTGATGTTTTGAATAGTTTTATTACGTTTTGGCTTGAGTTTTAATGACTTTATGATTTTCAAATGGTGAACTATGCATGATATCTTATGTTTGGAAGTTTCATGTTCTAATTTAAGCCTTTCAAGCCTTGTTCTTGCACATTAGGGGATGAATGTTCCCAAGGGGGAGATTGATGTAATGACCCAGTGTAATACCCCGAAATTTTTATGAGATTAGAATGGAACCTTCAAACTCAAGCTAAGTTCTCTTGCAAACTTTCAATCCAAGCTCATTTATATATTTTAGGGTCATCATGGGTCCCTTATATCGAGCCAAGTTCAAAGGAATTCCTTTTGTCACAAGTACCGACAGTAGGATCAACTTTAAATGGGAATATCTCTTAGCACAAAATGAACTGGGTGTCCCATACCTACTAAATTAAAGCTCTCACCTATACGGGTAGTGTGGCTTTACATAAACCGTGGGGATGGCCTTGGGCCTAAAATGGCCATTTTTGGCCTAAGTATTGGGGTACGACCGGTGGTACTAGCCGTATGTCCTTCAAGAGTGGAGAAAATCCTAAGTGTGGTTTGATATTGGTGTGGAGAAACTATTTTTGGCCAAGTATGGCACGACAACTCACCACACAAGGTTTTCACGGGAAGTTGTTTGGCTAAGGTTGGTGCCAAGCCCAGCTCGAACCATGGTGAGGCTCACGGGTCGTATGGCCAACCATGTAGGGCATTATGCTAAAAAATTCTAAGTGTTGGTTTATGGTTCCAATTTCTAGAAATTTGTCTATGTATTGGTTCACGGACACTCCACACGAATCGTGGAGTGCCACACGAGCTGTGTAGCCTCTAGTATAGTGGCTACGGGAAATTTTTCCCTCCGTTTCATTAATGGTGTTCTCGTAAGTTTAGTAAATTCTATTGATCTTTTGGGAATTCTTATGCTATCCAATGACCATCTAAAACCCTGAACATTATTTCAAACATTCAAAAACTCACTCCGCACATTTTAAACTTTCTCAATGACTACTCTCAAAGGAACTCTTGTGAATTTTCAACTGGGGAGCAAGAGAACTCAATTCTTGTTCAGATTCTTTAGGGTTTTGTTCATCTTGGTGAAGGAATATGGGTTTTAATCCTTGATTCCTTTCAATCAAGGAGACCCAAACTAGTTTAAAGCATTTTTCATGAATTCTTAGTTTACTTTAAATTGGGGTTTTAAATATTGTGATTCCTAAAATCCAAATAATGTATGAGTTATATTTATCTATTGATTTTAAGTTGATTTAAGTTATAAAATGATGAATTACAATGATTTATGAAATTATGAATATACATGTCCCTTTTCAAGGCTTGTTTATGCATGGGTGATTATATTATAATTTTAAATATGGATTTAATTATGTATTTACTTTAATTTTACATTTTATTATTGATTTTAGATTGAAATTACCCATTTCATCCTCACATCATTCATGACATTGGATTTTTATGGAAATTATGAAGTGGGTTAAACCTAATTATGTTTTATGATATGATTTTGATAAGATTATGATTATGACAAGAATGTGATCACATAGATGTCTATGATTATGGCTCTTTGAGCATTTTGGATGCTTACACCATCTTGTACATGAATGGGCTATTCCTATGCATGAGTATTGTAGCTATGAATTATGATTTTTGACATTTGAGCCTAAGTATGAATTATTATGAATAAGTGTTTGGTTTTTAAGACTAAGAATACATTGAAATGATTTGGGATATGACTATTGCCTTTTTGAATAACATGTATATATATATATATATATACGTACATTATAAGTATTCTTGTGGGATGACGAGTTAGCACCGATGGAAGGAGAGTTTCCTCTCTTTTCTCGAACTATGTACTTACCATAAGTTCCTTTTTAAAATGGGTATTGTTCCCGTAAGGAAAGATGCGTACAAAGTGGGTGTTGTTCCCGTAAGAAGAAGACATGATATGATATGATATGATGTGATATGTTATATGTGAAAATCCTATCCCGAAATAGGTGTTGTTCCCGTAAGGAAGGTTACTTCATACGAAATAGGTGTTGTTCCCTTAAGGTGAAGTATGGTTTACCTTTAGCAAGTAGACCACCTCTTTACTGATAAGGGGATTTTATTGGGATTCCAAGTAATAGCTTGCTTGGTCTTACTTATACCAGTTGAGGTCACATCCCCACTATATATGAGCATTGCATTTCATGCATCATTGGTTTCATATCATATTGTATACTACTCTCTTGATATATGGTCTATTCTATATTATGTGCCCTTGTCATCTAACATTGAATGCAGGTTTGATAAGTTACATGGATTGCATCCCGCATACTTAGTATATTCAAATGTACTAACATATATTTTTGCCTACGTGATTTCACCATGTGGGGACCGAGGAGCCCATTCATCCACCATACAACGTCTAGCTTGGGTTTCAAGTATACTTGTTGTGGTGAGTCCTATCTTTCAAGGACAAGGCACCACCTCTTCTACCTATGTTGTTCTTTTCTACTTTATTTACTTTGAGGGTGAGCCCGGGGTATATCTTGGCCCCCGACCTATCTTATGTAGAGGGATTGTTGGACATCTTGTGTACTCTTTTTGTTTTATGCTAAGTATTGTATGAGAGTCTTGATCATGGCTACTAATGGATTATGTTGTTATAAGATGATCCTATGTTATGTTGTGGAAAGATCTTAAGTCTTGAATTGCCCCTATAATGTGAGTCCTACTTACCCGCCTCTTAGTCATTATGTGTTATGTGCTATGTGATTTCATGCTAATCCCTTTTCCCTAAGATGGTCCCATAGTGTGAGTCCTACTTTTTCGTCCCTTAGAATTATGTGTTACTTTTGAATGCGCTTCCGAACCGATGATATAGATTTTGGTACTTTGAGGCTTGTTTGGGGACCTTTGGGTTCCCATTCATCGTGTCACTTCTAGACCCTAGGTCCGGGTCGTGACAATTCTTTTTTTTTTGGATTTTTTAATTTGTTGTCTTTTATTTGGGTTGATAACATTTTTTCTATTAGCATTTTTGGTTGTGGGTATTTGTTGATAAGACGGACTACTAGTCCATAAAGTTAATTTAGAAAAGGAAAAAGTACACGAATTAGACTTATTAAGCAAAGTATTTAAGCAAATTAGACCTCCTCTAACTTAATTACCCAAGTTGGACCTTTAGCCCAAAATATTTACATTATGGACCATTCCCTTATTTGTTGAAGAGGCCATATATTTGCGAGGCCCATTTAATCAACTGAGGCCCAATTTAATTTTACAATCTTTTACACTTGGGAAAATTCATGCGGGCATTAGCAGTGGCCCAATCCAGGAGTCTCTTTTCAATTGAGTATTTCTCCCTTTTCTATACAGTTTCTTTTCTTAAAATATCGAGTATTTTTGAAATTAGAATAAACTTCCATTGGATAATTATTGTGCTGTATGAAGTAACCTCCATTAGTGGGTATATGCATTTCTTCTTACTTTTTTTTGAAATGTTTATGTCGTATATATTGTTAAAATTAGAAATGTTTAAGTTTTTATTGAAGTCTATGCTGGCATAATTTGTATTTTTGTTGATTTTATTCGTAATATGGTGCTGAGTCTCGTTGGTGGGGGTCATGTCACTTTTACTGATTATGTGTTTAATGATGATGTAGTTGAAGTTGAAGAAGAGTCCATTCATTCAGACATGTGGGCTTCTTCAACTTTTAAGATGATTTAGGATGATTTGTAGTTTGTTGATACTGCTGGTACGAATTTGAAAGATGGGGAAAATGTTGAGGGCAAATATGCGAATGTGCCTGATGTTGAGATAATGTTAGATAAGGATGATCGTAAAAGAAAATAAAAAGTTAGTAAAATTAGAGGCAAACCCTGTGAAAATGATGAAATTGATACTAGAAAAAAAATAATACTACTGTTGACACTCCAAATCTTGTGGATGAATCGGTCCCTCATCATGATAGTGGAGTTCAAAGTGCTGATTCTACGGCTGAAAGATATTTTGTTGATGAAAGAAATTTGAATGTAAGTTTTTTGTTTGAATTATGTGTGTACTTTTATTATTCTTTGTTTGGATTCTGTGATTGCCTGATGCATGTATATGAAACATATTAAAAACCTTAATGATACTTAGGGAGTTTATATATACTCTGTGAGTATCTTGATACTGAGTATTTTATGAACAATGAAATATAATGATAGCTTCAGACTATATGAATATACTATCTTGGTATCTTTAACGATTTTTTTATTCATAATTAATTTATTTGTCCATATATGTATATGAGAAATCTTAATGATATCAATATAATATATACTTTATATAATAGTATCACTATAGTGTATGAATATACTCATATGGTATCATTAAGGATTTTTTGTTCTGATCAAGAGTTTATATAGACAGTCTAATAGTGTAATTTGAATGTAAGTTTTTATTTCAATTATATATGTTTTTTAATTCTTTGTTAGATTCTGTGGTTGCATACATATAGTATGATTGTATCATGTAATAAGTGACTATTGCATATGAAGCATGTTAAAAAGCCTAATGATACCTAGGGAGTTTACATATACTCTGAGAGTATCATTGCATACTGAGTATTTTGTTAATAATAAAATATTAATGATACCGTCAGAGTATATGAATATACTGTCTTGGTATTCTTAAGAATTTTTTATGCCTAATTAATTTGTATGTAAATATATGTATATTAGAAACCTTAATGATATCAAAATAGTATACTTAATATAATAGTATCACTATAGCATATGGATATGCTCTCATGGTATCATTAGGAATCTTTATGCTCTAATTAGAAGATTAGATAGACAGTTTAGTAGTATAATTTGGATATACTTTCATAGTATATAGATGTTTTGCAAGATTTATCAATTCTATGTTGAAAATCTTCTAGAACTGAATGTGATCGTATACAATAGTCACTTAGCACAAGCTGTAGTTAGTGACTATTGTATTTCTTACTTTTCTTATTTTGTTGATTTATTTTTGTACTTGTATTTGTTGTGTAGGTTGGTGATTATTCTGTTAAAATGGATATTGATCACAAATTAAAGATTGATTGCTCCACAAATTGTAACGCAGTTCATGATTTGCATTATAAGTTGTCGACTGGACAATTAAAACTATTTAGACAAACTTGCTTTGGTAAATATTTGGATATATCCCCTCTTATGGTGCAAGGGCGTGTTTTTCTTAATTTGTTGATGAGGCAGTGCATTCTGAAGTGGAGAATGCCATGTATATTTTGATAAATGGTGTATATCTTCATTTTGGATTGCGTAAGTTTGCGGTTTTGTTGTTGGATTAAAATGCAAGGGTAATACAAATATTGTGATGTTGTCAAATGAGAATAGATTGTTGAAGAGGTATTTTAAAGGGTCTACCACTATCACATGAGCTGAAATAGAACATTGTTTTAAGAATACAAAATTCAAAAAGGATCTGATGCTATTAAGATGACAATTCTTTATCTTGTAAAAATTTTCCTCTTTTATGCTTGGAAAAATAAGATGCTTGATATGTCTTATTTTTATCTAGTTGAGGGTGGATACTTCAATTCTCATTCATGGGTAGTTGATGTATTGGCGTGCCTCATTTTTTACAAAACGGAATCTACGTCATCGAGACAACTCTTTTTGGGATTTAAAAGAATTGAAGAGTCACCACCTAATGAGTTAAGGTGCATTAGGACACCATTCTAACTTAAAAATTCACCAATGATCATAAACTACCAGAGATTGGGTAAGGGTTCAGGTTACCTCGAAGGAAAAATGTTAAGTATCCTTCGAGGTCCATAAATGTGGATTCCGACCTTATCTCGCATTTTATCTGGGGGTTTACAAATAAGGTCTCTATTTAAACATATTCTGAATTAATTCTAAATGATCATATTTATACAATTAAATAAATAGATAAATTAAAGCAATTGAATAACTAACTGCCCCAAATAGTTAAAAATAAATAAAAAGCAAAAAATATCTAAACGAAATTTTCTCTTGGATTAGTACTCAACTTTTATTTTTGAAAAACAAAATTAGAGTTTTGTCATTTTTAGCTCACTTGGCTTGTTTAAGCCAAAGGACATAAACCAAAATTTTGTCCTATTATTAAGCTCGAGTTGAGGAAATCATTTTCGAGGGCCCTATCTATCTCTACCCCTCTTAGGTTGATTTATTAACCTAAAAGCACACTAAAAGAAATGAAAAATTCTAACATTTCCTAAAGTACCTATCATCCCATTGTCACAACCTAAAATCCGAGTGTGATGGCACTCACATAACTCACCAAGGCAAGTCAGCTCAAACCCTGAAGAAGTTCACATAATAATAAAATCGAAAGATAAACAGTCTAATAAGATAGATAGACATAAGAAATCAAAACTAGAACCTTCCTAGAACTGGTGTCACATGTATAAGCCTCTACATACAGAATACTTAAATGAAATACATGTGTCAATATCTAGTCCTCAAATAAAATAAAACATAAAGGTAAAAATCTCTAAAAGGCTTCCAAAATGACAAGCAACTACCTCTTGATAGATCCAAAACTCGATCTTGTATATCAGAAAACTACCAAAGAGGACCGAACTCACAACCTGAAAAAAATGTAGCAAGGGGTAAGCACCAAACAATAGGGTACTCAGGGAAATAGAACTAACTTAAAGTAAAGCAATGAAGAACACAAGTACTCCTTAACTCTCAAGCATAAACCATCGGACTACAACCCTGTACTCAAACAAATCCCAGTAAAATATAATATGCAATTCACAATAATATATATATACTTATCACCTAGAATGATATCTTCTTACACACATATATAAATATATCAAATAGTTACTCAAGTCAATGATACAATGAATATACAATCTCATAAGAAATATAATAGTAATAGTAATACAGGTATGATATGAGCTGGAGTGGGTGCCATGAGATGTTAATAATATGATGTAATGTCACAAAATTATGATGCAAATCTGTGCTTCAATACACATTTGCCAATTGCATCAGATCGAAATCTATGAAGGCCACACATGGACTATGTATCTTTGAACATCACTGGCAAAGACCTCGGACAATACTCACCCATCTAGAAAAGACCTCATATTCGTTTGGAAATAACCTCGAACCTAATATAAGTCGACATATTACCTCGGCTCACCGGCAGAAACCTTAGCTAACATCGATTGGTAGAGACCTTAACCACCAACCCATATGTTACCTTACTCATATCTTGGCCATAGCCATCACAAATATCAAATGCACACATAATAGATGATGCAATGTGCATGATTTCAATGATATCACAGTGTCAACATCATAATGATTTCACTAAAAGTATCAATATCATTAATATCTCAATATTATATCAATCCCGATATCAACCGTATCACAATACAAGGTCAATCTCAGCATCAATATTAAGCAATTCACAAGATCATATATATTATCAATCCACAATTAACCCAAAAGTTAAGAAATTACTATATGAATAATTACTCAAATCGAATCTCATGATCAAAGTCTAAAATGATACAATTGTACCCCAAGGTATTCAATTACATACATGTAGGAGTATACAAGGTTCAGTCATACTTAACAAAAGGTTAGAAGTCCACTTACCTTAAATAAAATCTCGAATCAAGTCAAATCCAAAGCTTTCCCCTTTCTATGATACTTTGAATCACCAAAATCTATTCAAATATAGCAACACATCACATAACAAATCTAATGACACTAAATCAATCAATTCGAATGAAAAAGGTAAAATGGTAAAAATATTTATGCCAGGAAAAGTGACCAAAATTAGAAAATTAATACATGAAATCATTTTCCAAGTAATAAGGAGTTCAATGGTGAAAACTGTTTCGAAAACAAAGTTAAAGTGCAGTAGAAATCATCAATTTAGGTTTAGGAATCATAGTCCAAAAAAATCCCCAAATTTCACCATTAAAATCTCAAAATTATTAGCTAAAAATACAAATTAATCACTGAAAATCAATGACATAGGTTAGAAACTAGTTACCCAATCAATTTTCCTTGAAAACCCTTGAAGAATCTCTTGAAAATGAAGTTTGGAGTGTTGAAAATGGTGAAATAAAACAAATCTCATCATTTTAAACAAGCTACTATTTTAGGTCCCTCATTGTCACGACCCAAAATAGGGCCTAGACATGACACGACCAAGGAAACCCAAAGGGGCCCTAAGCAAGCCTCATAAAGCATCATTACACATCCTTGATCGCAGAAGCAATAAATCAAGCATTAAGGATAAAAGAATGGGGAAAATGGGGCTAAGGAAAAAGCTTGCACAATATCATGGTTAAAAGATAAGTTAAACTCATAGCATAAATACTTAACATGTGCAACAAACACATCTAATATATAGATAAGAGTGGGGGCCAAAATAAAGTAACCGGACTCACCCTCATAGTCAAAATAAACAATAAATATGAATATCTCAATACATAATAAAAGAAACATATGCTAGGTCCCGAAGTAGAGGACTCACCAACTAGCTTTAATAGCACCAAACTAGCCACGTGGAGGAGGATGACCAATTTGGGCACCGGTTTCTACATGGTGACATCATGTAGGCATAAAGTATGCATTAGTACATTTGAATGTACTAAGTATGTAGTATGCAATGCAATAATAGATAGCCATCATAATCAAAATGCATAATATTAAGCAGGGGACATAATATACAAGGTGGGGTGTATGATCAATGCTTAAGTAAAACATACTTAAGTAACTCATGCTCATATAGGTTATCATATGTGTTGAAGAGACCAAGCTAGTTGTTCAAGGTATAAACCCCTTGGTGATTGTGTGATATAAACCTCTCACATGGTTGATGGTAATCACATCATACTAACACGGTGACAAAGTATAAACCCCTCGCATAGTTGATGAGTATAAACCCCTAACATGGTTACCTAGGCTCTTGTCCCCCCGGGTTGGATATGGTCTAATGCAACACTTTATATAGAGTATATTATATACATAAGCTCATTTTATCATCATAACATCATTCATATCATATCCCATGCTTTGGGCCTTTAATTCCTGAAGAAACCACATCCGGACATTTTATCAAACACTTTAATGGTGTGTAATGCTAGTATAAAATCATGAAATATAGGAATGAAATCATGTAAGAAAATCCATCTTAAAACCATCAATCAACACCTTGCAACACCCTCAAGACATGTACATCAAAACCCCTTCTCAAATTTTACAATATATCAAAGATTTATAGCTCAAAACATAGCAAAATAGTCACAACGAATTAAAAGTCTTAGACTGAAAAAATTAAAACAGGCACCAAAAATAACAGGGGCGCGTCGCGGAAGTAAGGCGAATTCGTCTCTGAAAATTGCATTTTCTTCACAAATGAGTTCTATGAAAATGGGCATAAATCCTTTATCCT
>DF370711.1:649-12953 GCA_000787875.1 Solanum virginianum
CATTAGTCAACCCAAAAGACATGACCAAGAACTCGAAATGGCCATACCATGTCCTAAAGGCTATCTTTAGAATATCACTTTCCCTCACCTTCAATTGATGGTAACCCGATTTGAGGTCTATCTTGGAAAAGTAAGTAGCACCCTGAAGTTGGTCAAATAAATCATCTATCCTAGGGAGAGGATACTTATTCTTTATTGTAACCTTGTTTAGTTGCCGATAGTCTATGCACATTCTAAGAGACTGGTCTTTCTTATGCACAAATAGGACAAGAGAACCCCAAAGACAGACACTAGGCCTTATGAGACCTTTCTCTAACAAGTCTTTCAATTGTTCTTTCAATTCTTTCAACTCAGCGGGGTCCATTCTATAAGGTGGAATTAAAATGGTCTGGGTCTCGCGAAGAACATCAATCCCAGAGTCAATCTCCCTGTTGGGAGGGACTCCAGGCAGATCCTCAGGAAACACTTTAGGGAACTTATTCACAATTGGGACTAACTCAAGAGTAGGAGATTCAATATCATTGGACTTAACTTGCATAAGGTGCTAAATACAATCTTTGGAGATCAACTTTCTGGCTCTAAGATAAGAGATGAACTTGCCTTTAGGTGCAATAGAACTCCCCTTCCACTCTGAGATAGGTTTATTATGAAATTGAAACTTAACCATCCGAGTTCTATAGTCAACAGAGGCATAACAGGCGTGAAGTCAAACTATGCCAAGTATCATACCAAAGTTAACCATCTCTAATTCTACCAAGTCATCCAAGATGTCTCTATGACAAATAGATACGACATAATCCCTGTAAATCCTCTCAGCTAAGATAGAGTCACCAGTAGGAGTGGAAATATCAAAAGGCTCAAGTAAACACTCTGGTAGAATTTTGAACTTACTAGCCACATAAGGAGTCAGAAAAGATAAAGTGGCACCGGGTCAAGAAATGCATAACAATCAAAAGTAAAGACTTGAAGCATACCAATAAAAATATCTAGTGCAGCTTCCTGGTCCTGTGGATTACCCATAGTATAAAGGTGGTTCATCTCGCCTCTTGTACCCGTAGTAGTACCCCTCTGATGATTGCCAGCTGGGGGTGCTGTGGAAAACTGTTCTCTGCTGTTCCCTTTACCTCATCTCCTCTTCGGACACTCAAACTGGAAGTGTCCAGTCTATCCACATGAACAGCAAACATCCTTACCCACATGGCACTCACCCAGATGAAGCTTACCACACTTGTCACAAAGTAGCTTTCCCTTCGCACCTTGGGTCACACTAGCTCGAGATTGAGCACCATGGGCCCTGTAATTTTTGTAACTATAAGACTTCTAATCATAAATATTTGGTTGGATGGGCGCACTCACTACAGTGGGGATATGATGAGAAGATCTCTTCTGAAAGTAGGACTTGTCACCCTTATTCTGTGTCACCCTTATTCTGTTTCTGCTGGCTAGGCTTATGCCCTGCTGATTTTGCTTTCCTATTCATATGTGCTTCTCTATCTCTTTTTTTAATCCTCATCTCTACTATCTTCCTATTAGTTGTACCAGATGTTTGCAACATCCTTCAGCTGGTAGGAGGCAAGCTCAACTCCTTCAATCTCATTAGAGTGCATAGCTTTTGAGACCTTATACATCTCGTCAATGAAGTTTTGTAGGTCCTCTTCAACCTTTGACCCCATATACACTGGCATGTTCATCCTCTAGAGCATAGCTTTCAAGACCTTATACATTTCTTCAATGAAGTTCTACAGGTCCTCCTTAACCTTCTACCCCATATACACTGGCGGGTTCATCCTTAAGAAATCTCTAAGTCAAGTTGCAGTTGTGGACTCCTGTGAGCTAGAGTTAGGAGCTTGAGGACCCCAACTATTACCCTGGGAGGCCACCAGCTGAGTCAGCATAGTAATAGCTCCTCTAATGTCTGTCTCGATTGTGGGAGCTGGCTGGGCCTGTGGGACCTCAGCAGTCTTGGAAGACCATCCCTGCCTCCTCATCTCTATCTGAACCGGGACCTCTAGCTGGGTATTTTTAATCGTTAGGCTTGAGACATCTCTCTAAGCAGTTGTTCTTTTTGGAGACATATTTTGCAAACATGTAACGCATGAATTAGAGCAAGATTTCCATAGAATTAAACTCTATCACATGAACTCAGATCACAGAAAAAGGGTAACACTTCCTAATGTCCTATAGCCTGCTGCTTATGAAGTGTGGTGCACAACACACCCATAAACAAGACTCTACTAGACATGACTTCATAGACTCCCTGGGACACTCAAACTATATACTCTGATACCAAGTTTGTCATGCCCCAGGAGGGTACCCTAGATGTAACTGGCTCTCAAAGACTATTGCTAGCCCCCAAGCGAACCACCTAGTCTTATCACATTTGTTCAATCAGTTGATAGGTAGAAGACAATAAAGAAATGACCTTAACCATCAATAGGCTACCAGATTCATCAACTATGTCTATCACAACAAACAATATTAATAAATCAAACTCAGTTTTAAAATAGAGAAAGGGGAAAAGAAACCCCAACATCAACCATCATCTGTCTGTGTCTATGAAGCCTTTATAACTACTGTCTAGAAGGTACCATGATAGGCCATGGCTACCACGAGTGTCATACCCCGAAGTCCCATTAAGGCAGACTGGTACCCATTGTCGATAAGGCTTAGGAGAACCAATATATAACCATACACTTTCTACAAACATTATAAGGGGTTTCCGTATTCAGCATGCATTCAAGAAAGTAAACTATGATAACAAGCCAAAATGAAATGTATATGACTAGGCTGTTGGAACTACAATGTCTAAAGTATGAGACATGACCACACTTTACTTTACATTATCTACAAAGCCTATAGATAAGGAAAAACATCTGATAAGGGTCGGGACAGGCCCTGCCGCATGACTAACTATACAATATAAAAATATAAGTTGTAGACACACAAAGCCCCGAAGAAACCTAGATCTCAGTAATAATAGCTGGATATCTTGTACTCCTATTAGGGAGATCTACTAGCTACTGTACCTGCAGCATGAAATGCAGGTCCCCCATAAGGGATGTTAGTACAAGATAATGTACTGAATATGTAAGGCAGGAAGTACTATACATGAAATAAGAACTCAAAATCATGCACTGGTGTAAGGATAAGAGACCACTTTTAGCCATATTGTGGAATCACGTACTTTATGTCCTTTTTATTACTTTACCTTTCTTTACTATATAATATATGCACAATATGTAATACAAATGACCAGTTGATTAGTGGTAAATCAATATCGGCATCGACCCATGCTAGGCTTTCCTTTCACCCCTGGGGTACCCCCCGTAATATGGGATCGACCCATGCTAGGTGATTCTTCCACCACTAGGATACCACCCATCAATAAGCAACTTACTTTATCTTTCAATTACTTTTGAGATGATTATTTTAGTGGTCATAAATTGGAGTTATAGGACCATAGATATAGCATGTGATATGTAAATAACCATATAAGACAATACCACAATGAAAAGAGTAGGTTACATGAATAATGAAATGCGTAAGAGATGAAACAACTCATTAACTTTACTTAGCAAAAAGAACTCATGTATCTTAGTATCCAAGTATGTATACAGATTTGAAAATGGCTATGTATAGGAGCATATTAACATGTAAAAGAGTAGAGACACAGTTGTTTGTTATGTCAGAATTGGTAAGTGCCTCTATGTACCAAGAAATAATCTAGATTTCAGGCCAAGTAATATGAAATCGAGTAGCCTTACATACCTCATTGTACGACCTCGTTATTATCTCAAAGTGACCTTATTTTCCCCTAAATACTTATCTATAATAGAGTAGGTAATAAAACTAGTATTAGCAGCTAATAAACATACCTTGGCAGCCCAATCTCATAAAAAAACAATGCATGGGCAGCAAGCATGTTATCAAGCCGAGTGTATTCTTTCAACCTTTCCGCCTCTAATCATATTTTCTAATACACATTCTCATATACATATCATGTTTAGCTTCTTTTAGTGCCATAACAGTCTTATAACAGCCTACAAAGCACAACACATAACAATTCTACACAACATACAAGTAGGCAACATAACGTTACGTCCTTTCATTACATTTTGACATCAACAATCCCAAACCTATTTCACAAATTATTTCCACCATATTTATACATAACAATGGTCTAGAAACAGTTCTCATAATAGGTGGAGTATGTAAGATAATAGTCCTCAATTAATCAGCCCACAATTTCTACTAACTAAACATTTAGGATAACACACTAAAACTTGATTGTTTATGTAGAACAAAATAATGCAGCGACCTTTCTACATCATTACAGAACTAAAACTCATTAAGAACAGCAACCTCCCTTCATAATCAAGCTAACCAAGAAGAGAAAAGCTCCTAAATAAACAAAAAAAGTGTACAACAATCTTCTAAACACATGTTGTCCAAAATTACAGCACAAGTATAACCATCCTAGTCTCTTGTTTTTCATAAAAAAACCATACTAAGCACATAGGTATCTTTACTTACCTTTACCTTCAAGGTGTATGGCTTCTCTAAGAACCCTAAAATTCTCTTGTGGATGCTTTGCAAGGTTAAGAAAGAGTAGAGAGAAAACTTAGGAAAGCTGATTTTTTTTGTCTATGTTAAATGACTTGAAGTGGCTGATTTGTAACCCCTTTTAAAGGGACATTCTTGGCCGACTTTCTCATGAGTTTTTGACCACATCTTAACAAGACGATTGATGCAGCATCTTGGCCCTCTCACTTGGGCCTAAATGGGTCTCAATTTGATGGGCCTTGGCTGCCCACTTTTCTCCACTCCCTTCACATAATTTGGGCCCAAATCTTCAAGTAAATTGTGATATACTTGGGTCCTTTTATTATTCATCTTGGGCTATAAATATTGTCCATTTATGATACTAAAACACGGGCTAAAGTTACACTCTTAGCATAAACTTTATTCATTATCGGACTTGGACAGATTCGACGTCGGGCCTCCTCTCCAAAGCAAGCAGGTGACTCACCTGCTAGCTTCCTAACTCCTACAAGAACCTCACTTCTTTCACTTCATTTAAGGTTGTGATCTCCTCAATTTGACTTAAAACTTATATATGCTTGAACCTCTTAAGCGTTAGACATACATATCGCCTATTAGGGAGATCTACTAGCTACTGTACCTGCAGCATGAAATGCAGGTCCCCCATAAGGGATGTTAGTACAAGATAATGTACTGAATATGTAAGGCAGGAAGTACTATACATGAAATAAGAACGACCAAGCCATATCATATTCCATTTGCATAGGACTAGTACATATAAGATGTGGGTGTTACAATGACTCAAAAGAAATAATGTAAATGAATAAAAGAAAGAACCATCCTCCGAATGCAAGGGAGGACTCACCTAGTCACTAGCTAAAAGTCTATGAACCTCAACAATTCAACTGTTGAAGTCCTCTATCTACTGAATCTATATCATGAAATGATGCAGCACCAAAGAGGCGTTAGTACGTGAAATGTACTATATGTAAAACATGCTAAAGTAAACAGTGTAGGCAAGATAATATGACATAGCATCGACCAATCAGTTACTCACTCTCAGCTCAGCATAAAGAATAGGATACTATTACATCACCATCATACAAGACTCATACTATCATATCAATATCAGAGTACTATCAACGTGGAACCTAATTTAGGAGTTTTTCTAACCGATAACCATCACCTATAAGCCGGTGATGATATAATGAAGAGATATCATTGTCACATCCATCCAGTACCTTCTCAGGGTAAAGGATGAGTTTGTCAGTGGATCCATAAGTATGTCAAGTCCTCTTTTGAGATAAAGGAAATATCCACTTTCACTATTCAATCCTCTTTTACGCTTGTCATGTAGTTAATAAGTGCAAGTAGGACTCATACTTACCCATTTGGTGCTTAATACTTCTCTCATGACTCGACATGCTCATAAGTATTTCAATATCAAACAGTCTGTACAAACGATATCTCTCTCAGACAAAGATAGAAACTCATCTTATCATCTATCAATTCTAGGAACCAGGAACATTTATTAAAGTTTCGAGTCCAATCTCTGAAAGATATGTAAAGGTATCCCTCTCATTCAATTCCAGCAACATTCTCATCGACACTCACTCAATTCAAGACCTGGACCACAGAAATCAAGCATACTTACATAACCAAGGCTCTAGACATCAACCCCTAGATTCATTCATACAATTTTTAGCAATTACATATATATAGTTTATACAATAGTTCAAATAATCAATTAAGCAAGCAATTCAAGTTATGATGATCATCAATTCAAGAAAATATATGTAAGTTAATAGTGGTTATCAAGATAACCTGCAAGAATTTGTTAAACAACTTATCACTTTCATCTATCAACCTACTATATTCAATGGGACATATGGGAGAACAATCCCATCGTTTGGGTAGCCTTTACATACCTGGGATGAATATTATACTAATTTTCAACAAGAATTTGGCCCTTGATCCCTGAACCTTCAAACCCTTTTTTCTTCCTCTCTTAGGAATACGCTTTAGACTTAGGAAAATAATGGCTTTTGAAACCTCATACGAATAAAAGAACTTTAAGAAATGTTTTAAGACTTAAAATAGGATTGGGAATGACCAAAAGGCCCTCCCTAAATTTAAAAGAAAAATTTCAAGAATTTTGCACTGGTCTGCGATGCGCCAGGGGCCAGACCAGTATATTTTACTCAAAATTTCCTCCGAACAAAAGTTGAACTTCCTGTCGAAAATTTTAAAAAAATATTAGTATCACTCCGCACCCTATCTGCGTCGCACCAGGGGCACGGACTGACACTATTTTTGAATTAATTAGCAAAAATTATTTTTGGACCTAGTTGCTCTAAAATCGGGTCGAGGCCATTTTTTCACTCAAATTTTTGCTCTGATCACAAATCCGGTCTCAGATTTCCTGTTGTAGCTTTGGAAGATGCATTATGCGCATGATTTTGTTCTAGGGGTATTTCGATAATTTTATGGGGTATTTCTCATAACTACGTGCCCCTGTAGGTTCATGTTTATGTCCGTTTAAGATATGATGATGTATGTATATACCACATCCCACCAAAATGGGAAAGGCCCGTAAGGTGAGGGTATAGGCTACCTTTGGCAAGTAGTCTACTCTTTCTCTGATGTAGAGGCAATATCGGGATTCCATGTAGTAACTCACATGGTCTTACATGTCGAGTAAGGTCCCATGCCTACTATTTTAAGTATTATAGCATTCATGCATCATGGATTTAAGGCATATTATTATGACATTTTTTCCTATATACTTCCTTACATATATATGTGTGTGCGCACATGCGCATCTAACATTGAATTGCAAGTTGTCATGTTCATAATCATTGCATACCCACATACTTAGTACATCCAAACATACTAACGCATATTTTTTGCCTACATGTATAACCATGTGGGGACCAGACTTTATTCATCCACCTCTTCATGGCTTGATTCAGATTGTGAAAGTTTGCTTGTCGTGATTCCTTTATTACAAGGACAAGACCTACCTTCTATCTACTTATTTCATGTTATTTCTATCTTATGTCATTACTTTGAGGGTAATCCCAATACATGTCTTGGCCCCTATCCTTTCTATAATTTAGAGGCATTGTTGGATGTCATGTAAACTCTATGTATGAGCTTGTTATGTTTCATGCATGCGGAGGCTATGCTTATGTTATGTTGATGTTATGATGTGATGCTGAGATTATGAAATTTCTAAGTCCTACTCCCATAGCTTGAGTCACGTACCACCCCTTAGAATTTGCTTGTTGATGTTGAATGTGTGATGGCAAGTCCCATGTCCCCTATCCCTATAGCTTAAGTTTCGAATTCCCATCCCTTAGACTTATGTATTAAAATTGTGTGTCAATGAGTTTCGAATTCCCATCCCCTAGTATCACTTTATAATGTTTGAAATACGTTTCTGAACTAATGATGTGTGTTTAGATACTATGAGCCTTGTTTGGGGACTTTCGGATTCTCATTCTCCATGTCACTTCTAGGTCCTAGGCTTGGTTCATGATAGCTATTGAGTCCAGAATATTAAATTTGGTAGGGTAGCATAATTTATTTATACACATGGGGTTCGAAATGAATCCTAAGCACCCAATCGGAGATTTTAAAATGGAAATAATCTACTAGTGTATTGTATGTGGTACACCCCAACCTCTATAAAAGGTATCCATTTTCAGCTTATATTTCAAACTTTGTGTGACAATATTTTAAGTTTTTGGAAGTCAAATTGAGTAATTCAAAGGTTAAAATTGAAGGAATTTAGAGAGGAATGCATTGATAAGCGAGAAAGGTGAATTGAAAACTTTGTTTGAGGTAGGGTTTCTATTTTAGGTACTTTCTTAAGCTATTTTTGGAGTGAATTTTGAAAAACTTTGGGCAGTGATTTCTTGGCAGTTTTAGGTCTAATTTTGGTGATTCTTTGGGCTATCTCAAGTGGTTTTTTGAAGAGAATGCATTGGTGTAGTTGGAATTAACATTTGAAGCTTTGTGAAGATAAGAATCATGATTTAGCTGCTGCCGAAGCTCACTTTTGAACTCCATTTTTGGAGAATTTTAGAGGATGATTTCTTTCTTATTTTAAGTCTAAATTAAGTGATTCAAGAGTCTAAGCTATGGGATTTTTCATGAGAATTTTAGAGGATGAAGTATTGCTCATTTTAAGTTCGAATTGAGTTATTCAAGAGTCTAAGCTATGGGGTTTTTTGTGGAGAGCATCGTGGTGTGGTTGTTTTCGGCAGTTGGGCTCTTATTTCTGATTTTCTTTTGTAAATAGTTGTTGCCATATTAGTCATTCTTGAGCTAAAATTGAGTTTTTCTCATTTCTTGATGTTGAGGTGTTTTCGGGCCCCGAATTACATCTTACTTTGGTACTTGAGCTCGAGAAGCTAGTTGGGATTAGTTTTCAAGATTAGTCCTAAAATTTTTGGATAGGGGTTCCACTTTTTTCACTTTTGACTCCAAAATTGGTCCACCTCCGCTTTGTGTAAATCTAGTGTCATAACAATGTTTATAGTATTGTGACTTTATTTTTGGCAACTTGGCAGCATTCGAAGGCTATTCAGAAGGAAAAAGCTTTTTGCAAAGTAGGTTGGAGCACATGTGTTCGACCTATAGATAGGCTATGGCTTCCTTTCTTTCAGATTGAGTTTTGGCCCCTGTAGGTTCATGTTTATGTCCGTTTAAGATATGATGATGTATGTATATACCACATCCCACCAAAATGGGAAAGGCCCGTAAGGTGAGGGTATAGGCTACCTTTGGCAATTACTGGGTCAGAAATTAGTTGTATATGCCATGTGAACTATAATTTTAGTTAAAATTTATATTTGGGACCGACAAGTACTTGTATTGTATTTTTCAAACTATCCATGCTTTGGTGATATTTTAGCTCATTTGTGATATACTGGAGCAAGTTTATCCTTAGTCTAGGCTTAGACTAGTGATGCCATAAACCCATGCTGTTTTGAGAGCTGGTAAACCAATTGCATTCACCTAGTGTGACTCGAGAGGCGTCTTGAGTCGGTAGATTGAGCCTTAGATAAGCAGTAACATCATTGGAAGCCTGATTATCTGTAAGTCCCATTTATATCATTGGAATGTCTTTGTTGCATATTGGAATCCACTTGGCCTCAGAGATGAATGTTAGTTATAGGGGAGTTCTAGGAGAGCCCATCTGCAGTATGAGGCCCAGTTGCGCCCCTTTCCCCTGTTATCGATTGCCTATCCTCTTACCACGGAGTTGACAGACAGAGCTTGATTATTAATTCCATCATGACATCTACTATTAGTACTTTTAGTGATTAGAGGTCTAGGCTACAACCAGGTTAGAGGCCACTTGCACTTTCAGGGATTAGAGGTCTAGACTACAATAGGTTAGAGGCCACTTGTACTTTCAGGGATTAGAGGTCCAATCTACAACCTGGTAGAGGCCACTTGCACTTTCAGATATTAGAGGTCAGGACTACAAACATGTTAGAGGCCACTTGTACTTTCAGGGATTAGAGGTCCAATCTACAACCTGGTAGAGGCCACTTGCACTTTCAGATATTAGAGGTCAGGACTACAAACATGTTAGAGGCCACTTGCACTATCAGGGATTAGAGATCCAGGCTACATCCACAGTTAGAGGTCACTTTCACTTTCAAGGATTAGAGGCCCGGGCTACATCCACGGTTAAAGGATACTTGCACTTTCAGGGATTAGAGGTTCGAGTTTTGTACTGTCCTCCGTCAGAGTTCGACAGGGCTCGCTCTTCAGTTGTGCTGTGGATCTACCAGAGATTTATCGAACCTAGGCAGTGCTTCTGTGTACTCACTTCTACTTTAGCACTGTGCACGAGTGTACCTTCAGGGCTTGTGTTGGCTCTGATGGTATATAGATATTAGGTTTGCTTGCATTTTACACCTGCGTACATATCGTTATTGCTTCTATTTGGCTTTATTGTAATGTATTCTAGCTTCTTATCTAGATTCACTATACTTACTCAGACAGCCTATGATACTTATTGAGTATCTGTTGTCTTGATACTCATACTACACTCTATATCTACCTTCGTGATGCAGGTCCAAGCACCAGTCATTAGTGCTAACCCATTGAACATGTATCAACTTATTTCGAAGACTAGGGTGGACATTTGCCCTTTATAGATCATTTTTGTCTCCTTCCATTTGTTGGCTCGTCTTTTGCATATTTTATATAATTGTAATACACAAAATGCATTCAAGGAAATTCCCCAAAAGAGTAAACATAAAGAATTTTATGATCCTCTATGAATAATTGCGCATTATAGATAGAGTATTGATTTTTTATTTGTTACAGTATGAGAGTTTTACTGTCCAAATATCATGAGAATTTGAAAAGGCTTCTGCCACTATATGCACGTTTATATACCTTTTTTAAAGAAATTTTTAATTATATTTTAACAAGTTAAAATTTAAAATTGATTAAATACAAATTTATAAAGTTTTAATTTTAAATTCAGTAGTTTTATTTTATTAGTAAGAAACGTAGTTTCTTTTGTAATAAATATTTTTAAAAATATATAGATAGATAGATTTTGTTCTCTTTTTTTCTTTTGAAAAATCAATATTGATATATACTTTATGTTTTAATCTAAATATATACTTACTATTTTAATTTAATTGAACGAATCTAAATATATACTTTATGTTTTAATTTATATAAATTAAATGCTTATTCATTGACTACTAATTAAATATTGTAGTCAGGTGTTATGTCGCTCTTTTGAACCCTCTCCCACTCCCCACCCCCACCTCTTTTTTTAAAATATTAATATTGACATATACTTTATGTTTTTTAAGCTAAATACTCTCTCAGTCTCATTTTATGTGGCACCCTTTCCTTTTTGGTCCGTCCCAAAAAGAATGTCATCTTACTCTAATTAGAAATAATTTAACTTTGAAATTTCCCTTTTACCCTTAATGAAATGATTCTCAACTACACAAATATATAAGAATGATTTTAGACCACAAGTTTCAAAAGTCTTACTTTTTTTCTTAAACACCGTATCATGTCAAAGGGTGCCACATAAAATGGGGCGGAGGGAGTATATACTTACTATTTTAATTTAATCAAACGAGTCTAAGAGGTTGTTTGAATGGGCTTAAAAGCTGGTCAAACTTATTTTTAGCTTTTGCAAGTGTTTGACAAATCTTAAAATGACTTAAAATAAGTTAAAAATTGCTTTAAAAAAAGATAAAATTTGGTTACCCCTTACTTTTTTTCATTTTAGCTAAAAAGTCATTTATGATTGAGCAACAATTTTACTTTTTTATCTCTAATATTTATTTATAATTTCTATATCACTTTGTTCCTACTCTTTTTTTCCTATTTTTTTCTTCCATTTTTTTTAGTTTTGCTCTATCTTTTTTTTTTCTTGTTGTTTTTTTCCTTCCATTTTTTTTCCTTCTTCTTATTTTTTCTTTTCTTATATTTTTCTTCTTTTTCTTGCTCGTTTTTCTTCTAAATTATTTTCTCCTTCTTTTATTTTTCTTTATCAATTATTTATGATAAATAAGAAATATAGTCATTACTTATTATAAATATAATTTTAAAAAAAAAATCTCAAATATTTCATGTGCTTAATCAAGATTATGTATTTTAAAAATTAAAAATAACTTAGACATATAAATTAACTTATATAATCAATTTATATTGAAGTTGAATAAAAATATATTAACTCTAATTTAATTTAGTTTAGAAATAAAAA
>DF370707.1:8736-19053 GCA_000787875.1 Solanum virginianum
ATTGTTACATAAAAAGTTGTTGCTACACGAGTTTGAACCCAACCCATCTTGAGAGGAGATGTCCCACATAGGCAAAACACGGGAGAGATACTATGTATATAAAATAATAGATTGGTCTATATATAGTGAGGCACCCTTTTGGGTGAGCCCAAAGGGACAAATTCATGATAGGCTAGGCCAAGAGCGGAAAATACTTCACAGTGTTGGGCTAGGTCATTACAATATATGCATGCATACATATATACATACATACATACATAGACCAATACATATATTAGTGAACTTTATTGTGGCTTTACAATCTTTTTGCAAAATTTTTTAGGAATCCACACTTTCAACAAATTTCTTAGCATCAATAATTTTGTTATTATCTATTACATTATTTAGCATTATATATGTAACAAAACAAAGGATTACAAAAGTTCATATTTAGGTGAATTCTATTTTTGCTAAAACATCTTTTATCTTTTAGGACAGTCTTCTACAAATTCATACTTTGAACACATTTTTTAACACCAATATTTTGTCACTTTCTATCACATCATTTAGTAGAATAGCTGATATAATGATGAAGCTAAATTATTTTATCAGCCTTATTCACAACTGTAATCACTTTACCAACCATCTTCACACCATAAAATATTTTACCAGTCTTATTCACCCACAAAATTATTTACCAGTCGTATTCATACCATATGTCATCATTGGAAACATAAATTTTTGAATAAATGTATATACAAAAATAACAAAATATTTTATTATATTTAAAAATTAGAGTGCTCAATTATAATCTCGCTATGTATAATAGGATATTCGCAATGTTAAATGGGCAAGCACCATAAGTATTTTCAATTTTCAACTATTTAAAAAATTATAAAAACTGTAATACTTGATTGTTTAATTTTTTAAAATAAATTTAAAATAATTTAATGTAGTTAACCTATATGTTATTTTCATGTTTTTGCATTCTTTATGTTATTTTGAGCTTTGGTACCGAGACATCAAACTTAATATGACATGTTAGGACAGTTGGAATAGCTTTTGGGTGGTTTGGTTGGGAATTGTGTAAGTTTGCAGTTTAGTGAGAAGTCAAAGATCTTGAAATGAGTATTCATTCAAAACCCTGGTAAAAGTCCTAAGAATGGAATTCTAATGGTTTTGTTAGATCCAAATAGGCCAATTTGTGCTGGGAGACTGGTTGGTTCGAGAATGGAGGGTTCCAACGTGATTCTGGGCTAAAAGTAATAAAACAAGTTCAATCGAAAGCTAAAAAGAGTGTTTCAGTAAAAACCTAGCGTAACATGCTTGGAATAAAAAATTGATAGCATGGTCAACTCCGGAATGTCGAAAAATGACCTTTTGCCAATTGTCGGGGTCATTCAGTTGCATTTTGACCACATCAATACTTTAAGCTGATTTACCCAAAGAAAGCAGGGTACTCCTTTTTTTTTTGTAGGATGATCCTTTCAGAATTATGACCATATCATTGGATCAGGAACATTAAAATCAGTGTAGTTACACCATTCGTTTGAGTAAAATAAATATTGGGAGCCCCAAGAATAGCCCAAAAAGGTTTTGGGCATTACTGGTGCAACACTAAAGGAATAACTCTTTGCCTTCTCGGAGAGTTATTCGCGTTTGCAAAAGGTAAGAAGGGCAGACCTCTACATTGAGAGAGGCATGTCCACATTGGTGGAGGGTAACCAGCCCCAAGCACTGCATTCAAACATCCTTATCCGCCTTCGCGGAGAAGAAATTTGGTCTCTCTATATATGCATCAATTACGCGGAGAAGAAATTTGGTCTCTCTACTTTTGGCAAAGAACGTGGTGGTGAGGTCGGATTTGTGAACTTATGTGCGTTTCGAGAAAATTTTTAAATTTTGTTGTTGTCTTTCTCGATTTTGGTAAAAATTTTGTATCTTGATTTTGTTTCTGAATCTTGACTAAATTGGACAAAATTTAGCCTAAAGTGTTCTATGTTCCTGGGGGAACACTATGGTTAGTTAGGTATTGATGTAATTGTCTAGTTTTAGAAAATGAGGCTGAGAAATTATAGGAGGGAGATTTTTAAGGTAGAACTTTTAACTAAACTTTTTAGACGTTTTCTCGGTCTTCTAGGGACAATTTTGGGCCAAATTTTAGGCTGTAGGCTTGAGGTGTTGTTGTGCTTGTTATGGGATTTTTGTTTGGGTTCTTGGGTGTGAGCTGCACTTTTCCAATTTTTGACCCTTTTGCCTAATTATGCTGGTTTCTTAAGATAATACAACCAAATTGTTCATGTTGACATTGTGAAATCTATTATAACAGCTGACAAAGTTTAGGAGACTGTAAGGAAGGGAAAAGGACAGCTAGAATAACTCAAAGTTGAGACAGCATTTTCCAAGTAGGCTAGGGTTGTCCTAAACCTTAGATTGAGTGGATTTTCATGAATGTTGAGCCTGAAATGCATGCAAAATGCCAGTAGCTTCTGAATTGCATAGTTGGCTTTGAATATTATGTTCCGATTCTTGTATATATATATATATATATATATATATATATATATATATATTGGTACTGTGTGGCTGTAGGGAGGTTTTGTAAAGTCGTATTCTAATCTGAATAATGTCTATAGGTATATATTGTCTGATATCGATGTGACATAATGACTGGGAGTCTGCTTGTTGATTTTTCCCATAATATGACTTGACTTTCAACATAATGTGATCTTGTATAGCCTATCTGTTGTGGACACTTGTGACATCTTTGTTGTTACCATATTTTGACCTTCATTTACTTGTGGTGAGCTAGATTATAGTATGGTTCCTTATTTGGCCTAGTTCCACCCTCTTTTCTTAAGGTCCACGCTTGTGTGTACTATCGTGAGTCAGTAGATTTGTGTTCTTCTTACATAAGATTTATGGTGGATGTGAGAGATGTTATATGATACCAATTTGAGAGTATCATTGTCTATATTGACTCTAGGATGACATGACTTTGGAATTCTAAATCCGAATATATATACTGGTTGAGTGAGTGATTGTTGATACCTCATGTCCCAGATGAAGTTCCCCGTCATTGTGTGTCCCAGTGGTCATGTTCGAGAATTTTGGTCCTGGGTGACGCTCCCCATGGTCACCTGTGCCCCATTTACCACTACTACCCCCTCCGTCCCCAACCGACGGCATGACCCTAATCTACTATCAAACCCCAACTCCACTAAACTACACTAATGACTACTAGCTCCACAAACTATACAAGATAAAGAATAAACAATCTCATGAAAACAACTCCCCAACAATATCGTACAGTAAAATCTAAACTATAATGATCAACCAACTAATCCTAAGGTCCTATAAAATACAACAAAACCAAGATGAAAAATAATACTTCTATAAAGTACTTGTAACAAACACAAAGATGCTAAGAGTATTTGAAAGAAGTGTAATATATAACAAGTAAAAAATATAATAAAAAATATAATATATTAAAAAATATGTAAAAAGTAAGATATTACTTAGGAAACAAATCTACATGAAGTAGACCTTATTCACATACAGAAAATTACAAATACAGATACAGTAATAGGTTAACAAAAAGAGAAATCTAAGGAAGCTAAGATTCAGGCAATCCAAATTTAAACTCAGGTATTGTTCTTCCTCTCTTTCTTTAATAGTTTCTCATCGAAATTATTTAACCACATCACAATATGTTACAGAAGCTAAATAGAAAGACACCACCGAAAATCTAATGATTGATTAGAAAAAAAAGAGTAAATAGAAAGGAGTTTGGAAGATATCAACTGAATTTGGACTAATCGGAAAATATTAGATCTTGCTGGAAAATATTAGACCTTGCCAAAAATAATCTAGTGTCGCCATAAGTCGCTAGAGAAATCTATTTTAAAACCCATCTCTCATATGATACAAACTCCAGATCTCACAAGACACATCTTGTTGATTAGCTCTTTAAGAAGATGAGAAATTGGAATTGGAGAAAAATTTGATGACTAAAAAAATCCCCAGAAAAAATTGCCCTAATAAAAAAGGGAGAATAATAAGCCTTTTATTGTTCACTGCTCTTCTCGCTGAAACCCTTGTTTTGAGTCACAAATGCCATTATTCTTGACATTCTTCTATTATAAAAGGAGATCGGGAGAAGGAGAAGGGGTTAACGCTAGTCAATCTTCAAGCTTGAACCAGAGATTGCTAGAGTAGACTGACAGGAACACCACCAGAGAAGAAGAGTCTATCAGCAAAGTGTGTTCGATTCTTTTTTTATTCTAAAGAGAGGAAAAAATTTTATGTACAAGGGAAAATCTAATTGATAGCAGAGAATAAGAGTCTATAAGCAAAGTATGTTCGATTCTTTTTTTATTCTAGAGAGAGGAAAAAATTTTATTTACAAGGGAAAATTTAATTGATATGGAATGTTGAAAATATCTTCAAACATAAAAAAAATAATATAATGAGAAATCAAAAAAGTAACCTTTATATTCAATAGTTTATGCATATATTATTCTTCCTAGAAAATTACTCTTAAATCAAATGCACACCCTAATAAATGAATCTCATCCCAAAGAACAACATTTGTATTTAAACTCGTTCATTTATTATCTTTATTCTTAAATAAAAATTTCTAAGTGTGGGTTGTATTTATTTGAAGCTTCCAAGAAGTTGTTTGCTAAGTTATAGTGGAGAATTAGAAATGCAATATTACATCTTGGAAATTTCTAAGCTAAGATTCAAACTTTCCTTTTATTGATATGATATCATGCTAAGTGATTCTAACCTTTAACATAGGCATTAATACCTATTCTATAGTGGAATGATAAAGTTGATATGAAATAAAGTACAAAAATCCTTTAGCACAAAGTTGAGTCAAAACCTTCCTTACCGATTGAGTTTCAATGTGAAATTCTATACAATTGAGTGATGCAATAACTCCAAGGTTGTGAAAATATGTTAAGGTCTTTTCCTAAGTATTTGAGGTATTTTGGGAGTGGTTTGAGGTCATAAGGGACGCCCAAGGTTCCGATAAGTTCAAAATAATTCAATCGGCTAAGTTTCAGTATGAGTTCATAAAAAGGTCAACTTCAAATGACCATATCTCTTAGCACATAATTATTTAGGTATCCCATAATTTATTAAATCTTATATAATTTAAGTATCTTTTCAACACATCTGATTTCACATTAATCGGAGCTCGGAGTAAAAGGTTATGACCATTTTACTAAAGCCTGTTGAATCTATAAATTTCGGTGATCCGCCAATTTAGACCACCGAAATACTCCGTGAAAGCTTGGATTCTTTCAAAAAGGGTGACCCAAGGCCCTCATTTGGCGTACTACCAATTAATTTGGAAATGTAGCCCCTAGACCACCATTTTGACCATTGAAACTTATCAAAAAAGATCATTTTTTCAATTTTGATGATTATTTGACTTTCCCAAAAAGTTATTTTCGACCTTTTACCCCTAATTAATGTCCCTAAGCCTACCATATAACCTAATAACCTCTTATTAATACATAAATCATTGAGAAAAATTAGATTTCTTTATTCAAGGCTCTCCCAAAGAAGAGACTAGGATGTTTCATCATCAAGTGCAAACCAAAGGTTCTTTTGTGAGAATTTTTCCTTCCAAGTATGTAAGGCTAACCTAAAGCATGAGATTGTTCTTCCATGTGCCATATTAATCAAATTAGTTGAATTGTGAATGATTTAACCTTCCATTATTGTTTATTGAGATTGTTCTTAAAACTCTAGAATACTCTTACATGATATTACAGGATTGATAATTCTCATGAGTTAACTTTGCATGAATTGCATCATTTACTATAAACCCCGGCTATATTGTCTCTTAATTTTAATGTTTAGATGCACTGGTTGCGAATAGAAGCATAAATTATGAAACCTATGAATGTTAATAGTAATGAATATGAATATAACCTTGATTGTGAAGGAATTGCATCTCCATGAATAACAACAACATACCCAGTGGAATCCCACAAGTGAGTCTGCAGAGGGTAAAAATGTATGCAGACCTTACCACTACCTAATAGATATAGAGAGGCTATTTTCAAAAAATCCTTGTCTGAAAGAATTAAGCACCATAAGCAGAAGATATTAGATATGGAAAAAAGGGAAAAAAATGAACATGAAGGAAAAAAGAGAACTAATAATAATGAAAAGCTAATGATAGTTTGTGAATACGCTAAAAGTGAACAAATAGAGGAATAATAATGACAATATAAGATGGAAAGACATCACTACTCCTACTAAGATACTATATCACAAAGTCATATATTGACCTACCCCTACTAGCCTATTAGCCCTCTATGCTAATACCCAACCTCTACTCTTTTCTATCTAAGTTGATGTCCTTGATGAGATGAAGTTTCACACAATCTTGTCTGATCACCTCCCCTGAGTACTTCTTTGGTCTACCTTAACCCCTTCGTATAACCCCTAAATCCAACCTCTCACACCTTCTAACAGAAGCATCGGTACCCTTCTCTACACATGTCTAAACCAAGGTAGTCTTGCTTCCCTCATCTTGTGATCCATAAGGGCAACCTCTAACTTCTCCTAGATGATCTCATTCCTAATCCTATCACTCCTAGTATTTCCATACATTTATCTAAATATCCTCATTACACAATTTGCATCTTCTGAATATGTGAATTTTTAATTGACCAGCATTCCACCCCATATATCAAAGATGGTCTAACCACCATTATGTAAAACTTGCCTTTAAGCTTAGTTGGTATATTTTTATCACATAATACTTTTGAGGCAAGCTTTCATTTCGTCCATTCTGACCCAATATGATATGTAACATCATCGTCAATATCGCCGCTACTCTAGATGATGGATCCAAGATATTCAAAGCTTTCTCTCTTTGGAATAGGTTGAGTGGCAAGCTTCACTTCAATGTCCACTTCATCTCTAGAAACACTAAATTAAACCTCTAAGTAATCATTTTTGGTTTTGCTCAATTTGAACCCTTTGGATTTCAAAGTATATCTCCAAACATCCAATCTATCATTAACTCTAGCTTGAGTCTCATCAATCATTACTATGTCATCTGTAAATAGCATACATTATGGCATCCCTTCCTAGATAGACTATGTCAACTCATCCATTACTAAAGTAAAAAGAGAATGGATCAACATAGATCCTTTATGGAGTCCTATCTTAACAGTAAAATACTCTAAGTCTCCTCCTATCGTTCTTACATGAGTTGTGGCTCTATCATATATATCTTTTATCACTGTAATATACACCATTGGAACACCTTTTACCTCTTGATATCTCTATAGCACATACCGCAAAAATTTGTTATCGGTCTTTTCAAGGTCAATGAACACCATATGAAGGTTCCCCCTTAACAACAACAACAACATACCCAGTGAAATCCCACAAGTGAGGTCTGGGGAGGGTAGAATGTACATGGACCTTACCACTACCTCATAGAAGTAGAGAGGCTATTTCCTGGGAACCCTCATCTCAAAAACCCATACGCAGATGAAGGTTCCCCTTTCTTTCCCTACATTTCTCTACTAATCTCCGAACAAGATGGATTGCTTCAGTAGCTGATCATCCCTGAATCTCTATAAAGGCTTTCTTAAAATATATATTTTTATGTGATATTGCATAATAAATATTTTTATGAACTTGTTTGTTGAACAAATGATTTGAACTCATATTTTAAGTATAAATCAAATATATGATTTTATTTAAATTTTGATAATGAACCTAAGAATTGAGTCTAGAGCCTTAATATTATGATTGTGATTGTGATTGTGATTAGTGATGATAATGTTGATGGATCTTGATGGTTCTGAGAGTCTTTATAATTATACTCAAATAGTTGGTCTAAATTGATAGTCCCCTTAATGATTGTCTAAACCCCTCTTGAAAGATATGATTGAAAATGAACTGGATGGTTGATAGGCTGAAAAACTTGATTATGATGGATTGATAAGAGTCCTTATGAGACATATTGATTAGATGGGTTGTTTTAGGAGTACTGAGTCTTGGGAGGAGTATTGAGCACCGAATTCAGTGAGAGTGTGTCCAACTCGAACTCAATAACTATTATGCAAACATAGGATGCTTGATATAGGCCATAACTCTGAAGTCCTTAAAGAGTCTTGATGGATTATAAGTGTCTCTTACCCGACATAGTATTGGATGGGAGCGCAACGACACCACTTTGTTGTATCATCATTGGCTCATAGGGGGTAGTTGTCGATTAGAGAAACTCCCAATATGTCATGATAGTACTTTGATTAGATTGAATTGGATTGGATCTGATTGGTCTCTGTCTAAATCATATATCTTACTGGACTTATGACATTCTAATTAAGTTCCTTATCTTTAGTTGAGTTGAGTTGATTCTTTTGAGCAGAATTGAAAATTGGGCTAAGCTCCTTGAGTCGAGTATTTTTTATTATGTTTTTTTCTTTTAAGCTATTTCACATTCTCATACATTTCATTTACTGATATCCATTTGGGCTTGCATCTTTAATGATGCAGAAACAAGTGATAAAGGCATCTAACAAGACAATCGTTGAAGTCCTAGTTTCTCCTTTCTAGATCGTTGTGAATGTCCTTGATGAGATGAAGTTTCACACAATCTTGTCTGATCACCTCCCCTGAGTACTTCTTTGGTCTACCTTAACCCCTTCGTATAACCCCTAAATCCAACCTCTCACACTTATTTTTTCTAGAGTATTCCATCACTTGAGGTAGCCATAAACCTATCAACTACAACATCTAGATGTTTAGAGATAGAGGCTTTATAGATAATGATGGAATAGGGATAATGTTTTCATTTTAAAGACTTGTACTTTTTAAATTATTTTCAAAATGTTGAATTTTTTAGGTTGTCAATTTTAAACTCTTATTTTATTAAGTCATTGATTGATGAGCCTATTATAATGTTCCTTGTACATAAATAGAGTCTTGCATTGTTAATTGAATGAATGTGAAACAGCTAACTGGTTCATTTAGGAGCAAAGAATTGTTTCAAAGTATCGGCCACACCAAGGGTACCCTCCCGGAGAATGATACACTTGGTAGTAGAGCATTGAGTTCAAGTGTCTTAGGGTATTTCTAAAGCTGTGTCTATAGGATCTTATGTATGGTTGTGGGGGCCCCACTTTTATATGTGAGGAACTATTGAAATTTAGGAAAAGTTTCCCTTCTTTCAGATTCTGAATTGTGCGATAAATCTATTCCTTAAGAAACCTATGATGATCCCTGCATTGCTCTAAACCTTTCAACTATGTCTAATCTATGAGGTGATAAAGATAGTAATGCTTAGTCCATTACTAATGAGTTCCTCTATGATAAAGTAATCATAATGGTAAAGGGACTACACTGGGCTTGAGAGAAGCTAGCTAGGTTGGTGAGTTGGTTGATTCAAAGGAATGCACTTCTATTTATGTGAATCATGCATTTGAGCGAGATCAAGATGCACCCTAAATCACTTATCCAAAGACTCACTTTCAATGTTATCCTTAAGAGGAAAGGTTATGTCTCTAGAAGTTTAGTGTTACCACCTAAGGGAGAGTTATTTCAGATCTTATAATCCATGAATAAAATAGAATTATGCTAGAGCTAGAAGAACGATGGTGGAAAAGAGGAGAATAGATATTGAGGCTTGTAGATAGAGTTATATATCTATTAGGTATGTAATAGGGTGATGAGTTCATTTTCATAAGTCATGGCTAAAGAGTAGTAAGTACTATCTGATCTTTCATGATGAGGTATAAATAAAGAGTTAATGTTAGGTTGAGTTATAGTGTGCTTAAACTAGTAAGAGGTTTATGTTAATGTGTCATAGTATTAGTGAGGTGAAAGATTGGTGTAGAGTAGGAAAATAACAAAGAGTCCTTTCGATGTGATAGATCTAAACCAGGCTTATGACTCTGCAGGGAGAGCCCCATGAAATTGATAAAGTTATGAGCTTAGTCAGGTAAGGAGGTAGTCAATAGGTGAGTGGTACTGAGTTGTGAGGAGGGGATATATTGATTGAGTACTTGCTATGAGATTTTAGTAGGCCTACGTTCTCAAATTTTTGCCTAGTAGTTATAAGTTTGTATGATATGAGAGAAATGTGTAATTCCCACGTAGTACTAAGCCTTAAGTTTGAATTTTGAGGAGTGCTGTGAAAGAGGAGATAACATTATGACTGTGTGATGTGTTGTCAAAATACAACATATTTGATGCTTATGTCACGACCCAACCGAGGGGCCGTGACTGATACCCAATAGGGGAACCTAGACAACATAATCAAATCAGAATCTAACATGAGTTACTATTCATTTT
>DF370705.1:708-12310 GCA_000787875.1 Solanum virginianum
CTCAACATATAGAGAGAGAGTTTTAGTCCGAGGACGTAGGCACCAATTGCCGAACCTCGTAAATTATTTGTGTTCTTTTTCTTTATTTTTCTCTACAGAATGCATTGTTTTTGTCTCATCAAATCTTCACCATTTCTTCTTGACTGATTATGGACACTGTTTGGTCCACCAGGATGTTCATCCAAACTTTTCTTTTTGTTCCAACTTGTAAATCCTATACTTGAAAATACATGACCTCCACCTTGATTGATATCTTCATCTTTTGTTATAATATATTCTAACCAATCATACTCCTTAAACCATTCAGAATTAAAGCGACGAAACATAAATCTCTTAGGAAACTCATGATTTCGAGGTTGGAAGGGATCTTTTTGAAGAATAAGACCTTCTTATTGCATCATGATAATTTGGATGCTATTTTCGAATAGGTAATCTTACTCCAGGATCACAACCGGTAAGGAATTTAGATCAATTCCTTCATTTGGTCGATATTTTTTTTGGCTCATTACCTTTTTTTCCAAGTTAGTTGAAGCTGAAGCTTGAGTTGTTAAATTTGACTTTGTACTTTTAAAATCTTTTTTAGAAAAATATCGCTCCATTAAATATAGACTAAGATCATATAATCTGCATAATTAGTAATTTAGGATCAAATAATAGATGATTGTGGATAATATAATAAATAATCCATAGTCAATTGGTCATATGCAAGTCCAAAAATAAAATACATATATATAAATTTAAAAATATCAATTTAATGAATCCTAAATTATTTTTTCAAGGTCTCAAGATCGAAACCCACTGGGTGCAAACAAGTTCTGAGGGTCATCGGACTGGGTAAAATCTGAATTAACCGTGGTGCACTTGCGGGAAACTCCTTGCCGAGGGCCTATGCACCCCCGGGATTAGTCGGGGCTCTAAGAGACTTGGACACCCGGTGCAAATAAAAAAAAAATTCATTGTAACAAGTAAATAGAAAAGAATAAAATTATTATTATGAACAAATAAAAATAAAAAACTACAAGCACATAATAAAAAAATAGAATAAAACAAAAATACTAATATGGAGACTTGAGATGTTGAATGACAGTGAATGATGAACAAGACTTATTTTTTTTTCGAAGAAACTCACAAGTCACAAATATATAAATATAAGGAGCCTAACAATATTTTCATTTTTAGCTAACTACAATTCTAATTGATAAAGGACTCAACGACTTTAAGTTTTATTTCAATTCTATTTCTAAAATTAAAAAGCAATAGATTGATTTTGAATGAAACAAGTGGACCTATAAGTTTTTAACGAGGGTTTAAGAAGAGAAAAAGAGTCAAGAAAAGGGAAAAAATGAAGTGCTGCAGGGGGGAATCGAACCCAGGACGTCTAGGTCTCCAGTAGAGGGGCTAGGAAGAGGGAAAAAAAGAAATGCTGCCGAAGGGAATCGAACACGGGCATCCAGCTGCCCTCTTGTGCCTCTAACCACCCGAGCTGTGTGCAATTTTGTTTTAAGTAGTGTCCTTTTAATTGTTTTTATGTCTAGTATATTATTTTTAATATATATACATATATACGTATATTCAATAAAAATTTTTGATGAAGCCGTGTCACGTGACACACCTTCTAAATAGGTAAATCCACCCCTGCTGACAAAACCCCTCCCCCCAAACCATCCACTCTTTCCCAAGAAAACTAGATATTATTTTTATTTTTTTAAAAAAATAAAATTCTACTCCACCCTTTCTTACCTCTCCTCCCAATTTTCTTTTATTACATTTTTCTTGTTTGTGTAGATATATACATATGTTTTTAGAAAAATATTTTTTTCTACTTACGTACTAAATATAATATAAATGAAAATTTTATTTTAAAAAACAATCTTGCGGCAAATTGAAAATACTTTCCTAAAAACATATGTATATTTAATATAAAACAAGAAAAATGTAAAAAACCAAAAACAAATTAGGAGTAGATGTTAGATGGGGTGGATAGATTTTTTTCTTTTAAGAAATAAAAATAACAGCTAATTTTTTTTGGAAGGAAACTATGTTTCTTAAACTAATGACTGATAGTGTAAGTATGAAATTCACACTTTCAATAGTTTAACTGTTTTAGGGATGAAACTCAAAAAAAAAAAAATAGTCTATGTGTATTTTGATACTCCACTCAAAAAAAAAAAATCCACTTACTTGGCTTGTGAAAAAGAATCAGGCCGCATGTGATGGGGCGTGTTGAAAGACATAATTAAATAAAAGTGTTTTCTCTCTAATAACTTAAGCCTTTAAATGAGATGGTCACACACACTTCAACAGTGACATTTATTTTTGTTGGATGTCCCTTGTTCCCATTTGAAACAACTGGTGCTTGCATATAACTGAGGTGCAGTTACGCTGTCGTTTCTGACAAATAAATAAACTTTCTATACTTGGTTGTTTTGAACTGAGAATGTCAGTTCAAAATATACAAGAAACTATGTAATACAACATGCTCACAGGGGTGGAGCAGTATCTATTCTAGAGCTCCATTAACAAACCTCGATATCACAAGCAAACGAAACCGAAAACTGTACTTTCAGCTGAAAAAGGCTCAAAATATGCAGTCCCCAAAAAGAAGTTTAGTTTGCTGTTTCACTTATGTATTGGATTGAGCAGTTCTTGATGTATGAAGAATCTGCCTCAAGGATTACTGGTTTTTAGTATAGAATAAACAGTAACCAAACGAAACATGGCAATAGTGTTCAAAGAATGGACTAAAGTTGTTGAAGCAAAGGATTTCCTATCTTTCATCTCTGTAATACTCTCTACATTCTCCATTCTATCCTCTCTCCCTATCTAGTTCTTTTCTATTTTATAAAACAACAATTAATTGTATGATTTGAGAAAGAAGAAGACTTCTTTGTCTTTTAGTATGTCTTTACATCCCAAGAGGTATTTAACAATTTATGCAACGGAATCCTAACTGATTAAGGAAGACAATCAATTCTAATATTCTATTCCTATAATAACACTAGGAAAAGGAAAATAAAGTCTCCTAAAATCATGCTAATTAATAACACAATCAACATAAAGTTATCAAGTTTCTATAGTTCTGTTCTTTAAAAGTATCGATTTTCTGAGTTCAAAATTTCTGGCTGAAGTGGTAGATGAATGGATCAGTTCTTTATTTAATTTTGATTTGTTTCAGTGTTCACATATAATTTAGGTAGATTCTTAGTAAAAGTGAGGTCCTTTGAATGTCTTCTATGTTTTGCAAAGTAGTAAGCATGGCATCCAGTATTAGGGATGACTCCATACTTTGCAGTTTGCGGGCAGATGACTGGGTTTCTGCTCATGATGATTTTACACTTTATCTGTCTTGTCTCTTTGTAGGTCCATGTGCGTGTTGAACGCCATTTGATGAAGGAATTACCAGAAGATGAGAGTGACATTGCGCAATGGTGCAGAGATGTTTTTGTGGTAAAGGTAGAACTCTATACACTAAGGCTTAGTTTATTGTAGAATTTGAAACTTTGTCAAGAATACCATTTAGATCATTCATCTCTCTAAGACTCTCTGAGAAGATTTTGGGGGTGGTGGGGGCTGCATGCTCCATTGTGGAAACAATGAAACTAGGGAGTGTGTGAGCACTCGTAAAGTTTGGGAAGAACAGGAATTTGCGGCCTACCTCAATCTCTAAAGTTGGCTCCTGCCGTGAGGATTACTCAATACCATATAAGGAGACAATAACCTGTACGCTTAACTAATGTGGGACATCTTACACACCTTGTCCAACCAAAGACTAGAGGTCTGGTGCATGGATAATACAACATGGACCCAACACTAGTAAATGAAGAGTAGTGATGGCTATGACCTGATACCATGTGAAAGGAAATGAACCTTGAGCTTAACTAAACCTCAAAAACTAGCTCTTGAGGGAAGGATTTTCCAAGATCGTATGAGGAGATAGCAGTCCATACTCTGGTCCAATGTGGGACATGTAACAAAGTTCACCTTGTAATATTGTACATTGATGCTTTGACTTATCACAAAGCACTCAGTCGTCACTTATTCTGGTTAATCATTATATATCTCCTGATGCTTCTATCCTTCTTTCACTGGTGTTAGGATGCTTTATTGGACCGGCATCTTGCTACGGGTACATTTGGTGACCAAGAGTATCAAGATATTGGAAGACCAAAAAAATCCTTACTGGTGAGGAGGAAGTAAATTCATAAAATAGCTCGTTCCACAGTTGTCTCACATTCATTTATTCTCCGGTTTGATATGCAGGTTGTTATCTGTTGGTCATGTTTCCTTTTCTTCAGTGCTATGAAGTTTTTTGAGTGGTGTCCGTTCTCTTGGGGAGGAGTTGTATTTTGTGCAGTTTTCTTGGTCTTGGTCCTAGTCTTGATGCAGATTCTCATTGTCTTTTCCAAGTCAGAAAAATCTACTGCTCCTAAAGGACATCTTCCAAATACATTGGAAGAAAACCTACTTCCTGCATGATGATATGATGGAAATCAATATGGTTCAACTGGTTTACATAGGAGTAATTTGATCATCCAAATTAGTGAAGAAGACTTAGAACGGCTGGTTTTCAAAACGTTTTTGAAGATCAAGATTCTTTGATACTTTGGTGGCTCTAACTTTCTCATTTATTTTCTTTTAGTTTGTTATTCACGATTGGCCGCTTATGAAACTCAGCAATGTATCCAGGTAAACTTTCGTATATAAATTATCCAAATGTATTCTTTATTTTTATTCCATTGTATGTAAACAGTGTCTACATTATTCGTCAAAGTAAGTATACGGTTGTAATAGTCATTTCGTAGGTTAGCATTTGGAGGGAAAGTTAGTTGCGATTTAACAAACCATTCCAGTCTACTAGTTGGCAGGGATCCTTGTAACTGATTTTATGTTGATATGAAATAAACTCTTATCTTTTTCTCATATGATTTCGATTATATTGTTGCAACTCTGTTCAAAAATTATTCTTCCTCTCAGCTTCTTAAGACTACAATGAAGGGCAGGTTGCTTGTTCATACTCCTAGTAAGTGAATGTTTCCTATAATTTGTGAAAAATAATTGATCAGTGCTCATCTCTATTTATATATGTCCTACCAGTTTACCACCTTTTAGATATCATGATCACAAAATCATTTAAAATGAAAGAGCTCTGAATGTTGTTAGGCCTTACAGATACCCTAATGTACTCAAAAATGAAATAGAAAGAATGATTAAGGGTATCTGAAAAGTAGGGAACTATTTGTATGGGATATTTGTGACTACTTGGGGATTACAGCTATAGGTGAGGCATTTCGATTCAATGGTAACCATTTCAAGAGAAGGAAGGGTAAAGTACTATAATACTGAAGTCTTCTCAATGTTTTCTTATGTGTAATTGAAAGGAGAAATCTTGACGACATTGGTGAAAAACATAAAAGATGGGCTATTTTGTATTGCAATAACAAATTGGCAATTGTCATTGCCAAGAATCCAGCTAACCATGAACGATTAAAGCATATTTCATCAAGTACCATTTATCTGAGAAGTACAAGAGAAAGGCAAAATTCAGTTGCATTATTGCCAAATAGGAGAACAACTTGTTGACATCTTTACCAAGACACTTTCTAGAGAAAAGTTTTGCTATCTTCGAGAACGCATTGGTGCTGCCCAAGCATATGCATTAAAGGAGAATGTTGGAATTAATACATTCACAATGATATTATCTTTGACTTTTAGTCTTTTAATATTATCTCTTAGTTTTTCAAGAAGTCTTTTAAGAATTGTGATACATGTATCTAGTTAATACATGTATCTAGTGAATTGTGATACCTGTATCTATTTATTGTGCAAGCCTCTTGATACATAACATTCTATGAGAAAAATATCTTCCTTCTATTTATCCTTCAAAGCTTTGAGATTATTCTGCTTCTTCTTCCTTCAGGGTTTCCACAGAAGATGCCTTGAAACTCCGCCCCCCCTTCCCCCCCCTCCCCACTTCATGGAACCCCTTTTCCTTTACTTTGAAGACGTTGTGCTTGTATTAGAAAAATTTGCAACAATATATACTTTAAGAGCATAAATTAGAAACTATGTCAATCTTCAAAAATATTTACAAATTTAAGTTCTTTATTTACATCTATGTCATCTCATGCTATTATTTTTTTTAAAAAAAAATGCATAGTTAATGCTCCCATTAATGCTTTCCCCATGAAAATGTCATCTCATGGTTACATTAATATACTCCAATTAATGTTTGGAGTCTGCCTTGACCCGCCCAAACTTCAATGAGTTGGATCGGGTTGAGTTTAATTTTGTCACCCTT
The DNA here is from genome assembly GCA_000787875.1 of Solanum virginianum. NCBI lineage: Eukaryota > Viridiplantae > Streptophyta > Magnoliopsida > Solanales > Solanaceae > Solanum > Solanum virginianum. The sequence goes on from DF370705.1 coordinate 7,007, forward strand.
AGCTATAACTATGTAATTCTCATATATTGGAGCTTTTATATAGTAGAAAAACACAGTGTTTGGACCTGTAATTAAAATTTGTATTTCTACTCTTTTCGAATTAGGGAAGGTGAATGACCTAGGAGACCCTTGTACTTGATTTGAATTATCAGGTGAACCTTTTCACTCACGATTTTATCAAGTGGACACTTGAACTCAATAAAATACAATATTTTAAATTATTTTCTCATTCGACCATTTTAAACACACGAATATAAGAGTCTCCCAGGGTTTAAAAGAAAAAATCTATAACTTGATGTGAGAAAAGAAAATAGTCACGTCCTACTCACCATCACATGTATCAACAATGGCTTAAAAAAGCAACACAATTTTCAAAAGAAACAACTTTACCATCAAGTAATTCAATAAAGAAATTTCCAAATCATATGAAGGTACATGTTGCAAGAGACACGATGAAGGCAGTCGAATCAATGGTTGCAAAGTTGAAGATTCGAGCACATGTGAAGGTAGTGGTGATGAGGAGGATAATGACGGTATTCTCAGGGGCAGTAACTTACGAAATTACGAGGTTGTAATGGTGGTAATGATGACAGAAATGGTGAATTGAATAATAGATGAAGATGGTATTGTAATAATGTACAAATATTGGATGATAGGGGCAATGATGGGGAAGGTAGTGGTGATGAAGAGGATAATAACGGTGTTTTCAAGGGCAGTAACTTATGAATACGAGGTTGCATTGATGATAATGATGACAGAGATGGTGAATTGAATAGTAGATGAAGATGATATCGTAATAATGTACAAATATTGGGTGATAGGGGCAATGATGGGGACATGTAGTTGGGTGATTTCTAGCTGCTACAACAAATATGAGATTTGTTGCTATTGAAAATACTAGTTAGAAGCAAAATTTGACCATATTTTGTGAATGAAACTTGATCATTGTGAGAACATAGATGTTATTCTTATTTATATAGGGGACATATAATATTTGGTTAGAGTTATAATACTTCAAGAATTATTTATATGAAGAAATCTATGTAATATTATTTTACGTAGTTATTAGTTACATTGGGTTTAGTTATTCATGTATTATTGATTGTGCCTTTTATCTTGCATATATAATACATAGATTCTCTCATAATTTATACATGTATTAGTTATGCAGATCTTTAAATTGAAAACCAAATATCATATTGATTTATACATGAATATAACTTACCTCTGACCAAAATACCAAACATAGTTATTACTTATACAGAGTTTAATAACTGCATAACTCACCTCTATACTAGCTACCAAAATTGATAAGAATTTAGTGAATAAATTTGTTGAATATTTTTCCTGAAATTGAGTAAAAAAATAAAAAATATGAAGTTGTTGTATATAATTCTTCTAAGCTTATTTCCTTTTCTCTTTTGGTTTTCAAGTACCAACATCAACTGCAGTAGTAGCCATCTGAAGTTGAGCATTGTCATTCACCTTCTTTGCCTCGAGCTCTCGTGCCGTTGATCTCCACCCGAAAAACGTTCCAAACAACGCCACAGTTTCCGCCAACGTCTTCCCTTGTGTCTCCGGCATCAACGTAAAAAACAACACCCAACCCATCCTTGCAATTCCCGCGTACAAAAAAAAAACGCCCCTTCATCTCAAAATGGAAAATATATCTTAAAATGTTAGTCAAAGTCTATATAATTTCACATATTCTGAAAATAAAAATTATGATAACTAATTAAATTGGGACAGAAGGAGTACCATATTAATTTGTCTTCTCACAAATAATTTTTTTCATAAAACAAAATCCCTACCATATTTTTGTAGATAGATTTTGATCTCATCCTTATGGATTGTTTAATTTTTGATAATGGACATTTTTTTCTGGCCGCATAAGCAATTAGTCATAACTAAATTGATCTTGTTGAAAGTATAAACTTGGAAATTAATTAATGAAAAAGGATAAAAATTATCCTTATTTTATTAGATATAGTTTTAAAATATTCTTATTCATCTATTGAATTAAATTTGTCTTTCTTTTTATCTATAAGATAAAAAATGTTTTTAAATCTATCAGAAATAACACAAAAATACCTTCATTTCACTTATAGATCAATTCCTTTTTTTAACATTATTTTTTGTATATTAGTCTCCATGTCCATGCTTTACACGAATATTCTATGTAAGCATTCAATTGAAATTAGTGCACCTTAATTAATCCTAAATTGAATGATGTTTGATTAAAATAAAAAAAAATACTCTTTATCTCTTTCTATTCGTAATAACATTAGTAATATAGACGTTCAATGAGAAATAGGATTAGTAACGTTGATAATAGATGTTACATCCCATCCCAACATCTGACTAGGGATCGACTTTGACATCCAACCTCGACATTTAACACCTGGATCAAAACTTAACTTTTGAACCTGTTATATACACAAAATAAATAAAAGGGAATTAGTTAGGTTGGTTAGCTAAATACACATCAACAAGGGTTGTTAGGTCATTTTCGAAATTCTGTTAGTTAGTTAATAGCTCAACTAACTCTAGGAATTGGATAAAAGGTCAATCAATGTGCTGTGAGAAGGAAGTTGAATAACATCATCTTTTTTCTCTCTGAAACGTATCTTCTCTGTCATAGAGTTTATACTTACAATTTTTTCAAGGATTATGCTTCACTATTAATCCTTTAGAGTTGCAAATCTGTGCTTGTCAATTTAGCATGTTCCAATTGGTATTAGAGCCAACAATTCTCAGTTGTGAGGAAGTTAGAAGTTACCAGAAATGGTGAGATGCGAAGGGAAATCGAATACATTCGTGAAGAAGTGAGAGCTATGGGGGAAAACACAATGGAGCCCTGGAACAGATCCATCAAATGCTTGCTACTATGGTGACTGATAACCCATTTTTAATGGCTTTGGCAAACGGATCAGCTGTTGAAGATGGAAGTGCACCTGTACCTAAAAATTCCAACAATCACGATTTTCTCAGGTACGACAAAGTCGAATTCCCACCTACGTGGTTGGATTCACAGGTGTGAACAATTTTTTGATTATGAGGGAAATGCAGAGAATTCCAAGGTCAAGATGGAAAATAATGTAGGAAGGAAGTAATGAGGCATCCATAAATTCCCACATCTGGATTCATGTTATAGAAGGAACTGTGTAAATTAGTGCAGGTGTTGATTGATTCATAATTTCATTGACCTACAAACTGCTAAGAGATTAGGGTGTATGGGTCCTATGTGAGTAAGTAGAAGATGCAGGGCAAAAAATTCTTATTTGATATGCTAGTGGTGAAGTTCATGTACTACTTGGAATCCAATGGCTTGTGACCCTAATCATATTTTGTGGCAACTGAAGATGCATTTCATTGTTAATGATAACATTGAGAAGGAGCCCACCTAGTGATCTAAAAGGTAATTAGTGGTCAGAAGATGCAGAAAATACTTAGCAAACCTGCTCAACTGAGTATGATTACCATCACTTTTGTGCATCCAATTTTGACTGCCGTGTACCTTTTTAGATTGTCATAAAATATGTACTTTCTAAATAAATATAATTATTTTTAATTTTATCCACATAAGGTCTGCGTACATTCTATCCTCCTCACTTGTAGAATTTTATTGGGTATGTTATTATTGTTTATCCAAATAATTGTGTATTTTTAACATTCTTGATTTTCAAAAATTGTTCGTAAATTATTTTGTCATTTTTTAAATTATCTTTATTATTATTATTATTTACTTTTATTATTATAATTATTTTAGTGATAATAATAGCAGTAATATTTATTATTATTTACTTATTATTTATTACTATTATTATTAATATATCAATATCGTATTTTAAATGCATAATATATTTTTATTTTATGAATTTGTTTTAATTAAAATAATAATTTTAATATCCTCCTCAATTGAGTATGATTAATATTTTTACATAATAATTTTAGCATATATGAAGTATTTTTTTTCTACATAAAGATTATTATTTACAATATTGTATATTTTTTTAGGTGTATATATTATATTTATTAAATAAATGGCAATTTATTCAATTTCATCCAATTTTTTTAATTCGTAGCCTTCTCTATTAAATTCACCTCAATTCTAGTCAATTTCCTTGAAATTTATTTCAATTTTGGCCTAATTAAATCAATTTGTGGCTTAATTTTAAATTCCTCAATTCAATTTCATTCCAATTAAATCCGGGTACCCAATTTTAATTCGAATCCGCCCCATATTCTAAGATTTAACCTCATCCGTTTATCAACTTTAATCCAACGGCCTAAATCAATTTTCCTGTCATCTCCTATTTTCAATTAAACCAAACCCAAATTCCCAAAACACACACTCTCTCTCAACGCTCTCCTTCTCTCACTTGAAGTGCCGCCCCTCTCTCTCTTACTGCTGTCTCTCCTCGCTCCGGCAAGTGCTGCCGGCAACCGCCACTCTCTTTCTCCACTCTCCTCTGCCTCGTCTCTTCTCGCTGACCAAAGCAACCCACCGGCGCAACCCCCTGTCCAGCCCCTCCTCGCCGGAAACCCCTCCAAAACAGCCCCTCTTCCCACTTCTCGGCGTATTGGAAGTCTCCCCAAAATCACCCCTTCGTCCACTACATCGGACAGCCGTCAAGACAACCTCAAATTCCAGCAAAGAATTAGAAAACAAACACAAAACAGCTGGAAAATTGGACTGAATTCGGTTTGATTTCATTACTGGTTTTGCTCTCCGAATTTAAGTAATGTGATTAAATTGTTATATGGGTCGGTTATTATTGATTCATCATCCTTGTGTGCATGTGCAGTGCCAAGTTAATCCTTTAACTCGGCTGAATTTGCTGTATGAAATGTGGTCATAATGTTTGTCTTCTTCCTTTAATTTTGGTTGGTAATTTCAAATTATTTTACTCTCCTGAGATTGATTTGTGCTCCCTTTAATTTTGTGTTCAAATTTTTATTTTTATTTTTTAATTTTTGAAGTGCCCAATTTGTAATTGATTTTTCTTGATTCAGTAGTCCCTAAATTGATAAAGTTTTGCATAAATTACATTCTTATTTATGTTAATTTGGTGATTCCGTGATTAATTACCCATATAATCCACTCATAATTATGGTAATTGTGGCCTCCCTGATTTTATTTTATTTTTATCTTCCCTTGCATAATTTTGGAACAGATTCTTACTCAGTTATTTATAGTAAAATTTTGATAACGTTTAGATTTCAACCTATCTTTAACTTTAGTCCAAGTCTCATAGTACTGATTGATGAGACTCGGACTAAAGTTAATGATAGGTTGGAAGC